>CM021107.1:245826169-245856277 GCA_007115665.2 Sequoiadendron giganteum
TATGTTCCCATGCAAAAGGCCCAACTTTTCGAGGTCATAACTTTTGATCCAAGAGGTTGATTTTTCCCTTTCTTAAATTATAGATCTTTAAGAAAACTAAATAATAGTCACCATTAGAGGGACCATGTTAAACAACCTATAATATTTATTTTTCCCAAAAACTAACTTAATGACCCAAAAATCAAGGTTTTCTATTTTATAACCTAAAATTTTTACCTTTTATAATTTTGAAATTAGGAGAAAGATTGGGAAAAATTTATAAACACATCATATTTGATTCTAATCATCTCCAATTACTTTTTGACTTATGCATGTGTTGTGTAAATCTCTTTTATTCTATCCTACAATCTATTATTTATTCCATTTAATAGATTTATTACACCCTTACCAGATGTCCTAAAATTAATCTAAGTTTTTTCCTACTTACAAAGATATTCACTATTGCAAGATGGTGGGTCCCTTGGTCTTCCTTGTGCAATGCAGTGCTTGCATTCATGAAATGGCTTAACTACTTCATGTGGATCTTGTATAAATTTTGCAGTTGTATTAGGCATTAATAGGTCAATTTTTTGGTACAATGACAACTACCAATGTAACAATTGGTATCAGAGTCGAGTTCATAGGTTTGAACCCCTCGCTTGTGTTGGGGGGGACTATTGAAATATGGTGTGTCTCTTGGTCTTCCTTGTGAAATGTAACACTTGGGTTCATGACATGGCTTAAGCACCTTAGACTATGGATCTCGTATAGATCTGGTGGTTGTATCTAACATTAATAGGTCAATATTTCGATGTAATGACAACTACCAATGTAACATTCACTTAGCTATGTTATATATATTTGGCTCTCCCCATTACAAAATCCCACTTTGTAGGTTTTTCCCTACCAAACACCTTTAGAGATAACCAAGATTCTTTTTCACACCCTTAGTTTAACCATGTACTTGTAGATGAAATATAGAATTAAAATTAAACTATGTAACCAAATGATTCCAAATTGTATGCTAAAAATGACTAAAAAAGTTAATATATCAATTTAACATGATACTCTCTAGTAACCCATGTATAAACTAACTAGTTCTTTGAAGATCATATCTAAAGCCTTTAATACATAATTTAACTTTTGACAATGAATCAAGTATCTCATTTATTATTATTATTATTATTATATATATAAGTATAAAATAAAATCATTAACTATCTTAGTTCATGATAGTTTGATAAATTCCATAGAAATCACTTCCTAAGGCTTCTTTGATATTGGTAATGGCTATATAATCTTGTATTTTGTAAAAATCCTTTTATAACCTGCCAAATTTTTGCATCAAGATTTAAAGAATATTTTGAAATATCAATGAAAATATGGCTAGTAATACCTCTACCACATATCAATGTTTTTTTCACACCAAAGTGTCCTCCTAATACTAAAATATATAGCTTTCCTTAATAATATTCTTTCTCATTGATATCCACAATAAACATAGTGGTTTAACTTATAAATGTATATCCTTATCGAATAAATAATCCTTAAATAAACTCTTACTTCCCATCCAAGGTTGCGTGTATTTAAAAATATAGGCATGGAACAAAAATCCTTCATAATAATAATTCTTCTCAATTTGAGTCTCAAGCTAATAAATAATTCTTGTATTCTACACAAAGCATATGCAATCTTATTTTCTATACTATATTTATGTTTGACAATACAAAAACTAACCCTACAAACATTCCACACACTTAATGGATCATTGGTCATTGGTTCAATTTTTGAAGGCTATTAATGAATCATAATTCCTATTGATTAATACATATATCAAACTACTTTGGAAACAAATAATATCTCTAGTTATATAATTCTTGGTCATAAATTGAATAATTCTAGTTAGTTCTAATTTTTACTAAAATAATAAATAGGCTTACTTTATTAAATTAATGAAACATGGAGCTATCATCTGGTGTAGCTAATGATGTGAATGCAGATGGAGTTTTGGGTAAGGATATTTAAAATTTTGGTAAGGCAGGAAGCCATGCTCCTGGAGCTAGCATTAATGGTGGAGGTCAAGCTAAAATTAGGAGGGTGTCAGAAGGTTGCCTTTTGGATGGGACAACTTGTGGGTCCTATCCAATGGATAACTCAAAATTTATTCCTCTCTCTAGTGGTCTGGGTCCTATTGGTACTTCTTTGGTCAAGGTGGGGTCTCTTTCTATGGCTCCTAAGGCTTTTGTGGACTGTGGAGTTTCTAAACAAGTTGTTGTTTCATTGGAGGAGAAGACTTGGTAAAAGTTGTTTGGTGTGAAGCTTAAGGAGAATAGTTCCTCACCTCTGGTGGGCTTCTTTGTAGACCCGTCTACTGGTGAATATTTTATCTCTATGCCAAATTATATTACTGACAAGGGAATTTTGTCAATGGAGCAATCACTGGTTGTTAAGATTTTGGGGCCTCGTCCCAATATTGACCTAGTTCACAACCTATCTAGGAATCAATGCCATCTAAAAGGTCAGGTTGAGGAAGTGGCCCTGGCAAAGGGATTCTTCTCTTTTTTGTTCTCTTGTGAAGAAGGTTTGTTGGAGATCTTTGTGGGGGGCCTTGGATCATTGGAAAATCTAATTTCATGTTGAAGAAATCAGAGGTAGGTTTTTCTCTGAGTTCCTATTCTTCTGATTCAACTTCTATCTGGGTTTGCTTGCCTAAGATTCCTCTAGATTCTAGGATGAGAAATTATTGAAAGGTATTGTGTCTACCTTTGGACACATGTTATCTATTGATAATTTGACTGCCTTGTTGGGAAATTTATGCCTCAAATTTTTGGATCCCTTTTGGACTTGGCTGATTTCTCCATGTTTCTCACCTTTACCACTGCACCGCTGCAAGCTTACTTTGGTGGCATTGTTGAGTGGTCTATTGCTTTACCATAGGCCACTCTGCTTGGTCTGGTGATTGGGAAGTGTCACCGCCTTACCACAGTGGTCTCTTCCATGCATGGTGGTGGCACAATGAAGGCTCAGCGGTCCACGTGGCTGTTACCTCCTTTTTGCAGGGGTCGCTCAAAGGTGGCGCGGTAGCATGGTTGGCAGTGCGTTGGCGGAGTGAATTTCTACCTCCTTACCGTGAAGGTTTCTCATTGGTGGTGTAGTGGCATGGTTGTGGAGTGATGCCTTACCTCCTTACCATGGGGTCTTTGTCTGGCAATAGAGATAGCATGGTGAGCGGTGTGGGAGTGGCTACTAACAGTTCAAGGGCAGCAATTATGTTTGGAACTTACCGCCTTACTGTAGGCGGTGAGAAGTCTCACCACAATGGCCATAGTAAGACCGCTGGAGGTCTATGAAGTCAGTCACCATCCTATCATGGGGTGGCCTGAAGACCTCCATGGTAGTGTGGTATGACTGCGGTGGTCTGCCTGGCAGTCACTGCCATACCGTGATCGAAAAAACGAAGCCCAGCGGTGGTGCAGTTGAAGGTAGAGAACGAGTCGACATGGGCTCACTACCATACCATGGTGGATTTTTGGACTTAGAGTGGTAGCATGGGAGAGGCTAGTATGAGCTTGAAGCTCGGTCGACTGAGCTTGATTAGAAGTCAGAGCATCAAGCGAATGCGAAGGCAACATGTGACAAGATCTTCAAGATCTAGTTGGTCGAAATATTATTTTCTGATTGTGATAGAGCTACATTAAATGGATGGTCTGGAGGTTGATTGATATGTATCTGCAACCATTTTTAGTGTTGCGTAGCTGGATGTGCTTGGCTGAATAAGCATTGCACCTTATCAAAGAATGATGGAAGCTTGCAGGTAGGATAATTAATTATCCTGATGGTCGTTGATTGCTTGAACAGGCAGAACAAGTAGGCACATGGTTGGAGATTATCAAGTAATCTCATGTGCAAGATCAAAGGTGATGAGAGAAGAGAGAGAGAATGAGAGTGTTCAAGTGGTTTTGCATATTTCTGTAACCATGAACACTTAGTCTCTTAGACTGGGAAAGATGTGAACTTGTGGAGGCCTAGAGGCTAGGCTGGCCATATGGCTAGTTGAGAGATTTTACTGTCTTGGTGAGATGACTCTACACAATGTCCTGTGAGGGTGCTAGAACAGTGTGAAGATTTGATTATGTTGTTGCCTACATTCTCCAAATGGACAAGATGTAATATTCTTAAGAGCATAGCTCTAAGATTGCATTGTAACTTTTTGTTGTTGAATAATACAATTTGAGCTGAGTGTTTTGGATGGTGGGGTTGTTTTACCTAAAAAAAATTTTCCCATGTCAATCTGTGTGTTCATTAGTTTTTCTATTTTCATGGTGATTGAATCTGTTATTTGTTTGCATTAAATTTTCTCAAAAAGATCAATGGGGGATCCACTGTGCCTGTTTCCACTTTATGGCATAGTTTGTGTCTTTGATGTGATTTGAAGAAATGAAAATCACTAAGGCGATGTTGTTTTAGATGTTCATTCTATCATGAAAGACCCTCACCATACCCCTAACAAGTGGTGTCAGAGTTGGTTAAGGGATGTCAAGGCTTGTTCATGATACCAATAAGTGGTATTAGAGCCTTCTCTTGGTTACTGAAGTTTTAGGTATTTCTCTTATGAAGATTTCTTAGCTTGGCAAGCTTGAGGAAATCTGGGGGAATCTGTTATTAACTGATACTTTGATGAGTGGAAATTCTTGCTTCTTTGATTCAACATGCATCTTGAAACACACTGGAGATACTGGAGTTAATCACATTGTGATGATGTGGTCTGAGGCTCTTATTTGGGAGAAAATGGTCCTAATGCAAGGGGCATGAGGTATGCTTATGGCTTTCTTGTAGTAGAGAGTGGTTCATACTAGGTGTCTGTGTGAGAGGCTCCCTATTGGTATGGAGTTTCTTGTGTTGCTCTTCATCCATGGAGTATTGTGCTTGTGTTGGGTGTTCTGACTTATCAGTGAAGGCGATTTCTCTATTGCTTTGAATGCATGAAGGCTACGAAGTTGATCTGGGTGGTCTGTAACTTCTGTATAGTCTGGCTCTCTCATATGCTTGTGCATGGTCGTGGTTTTGGAACTGGTCTGAAATGGCCCTATTTCTCTTGCTTAGCTATATCTTGCACTCGAATATTTCAGATTCATGTCTTTGGCTCTTAAGGTTTTTTAGTAGATTTTCCTAAAAATTCTATGATGCATATTCATATTTTTTCATTGTTCTGGTTAACTATGATGGTTGTGTGTAGACTCTTGAGTCATCCAGATGAGCAGTGAATATGGACATGCATGGGTGTTTTATAAACATTGTGGTTTTATAGGTTTTACATGGTTAAGGAAAAATTGTGATTTGTGGAGTTGTTGTTAAGCTATTTTCTAGACCTAGCTTTTGGAGTGTGGATAGATGAGATAGTTGCAGTTTGACATGGTTTTGAGAAGTTGTGATGTCTTCTCTGCATAGGAATGTTGGTATGTTTTTTCATTCAGCATTCTTGTAATATTTTCTTGTTGGTTTCCTAGACTATGGTGCTGGAGTTGTGGACATGATTGGCAAATCAGATCTATTGCTGATCTAGTGTTTGAGTCATGTTTGTCTGCTTTGGTTGTTCTCTTTGATGATCTTAGTTTTGCAATTTCAGTGTGATGATAGATTTATAGGTTTCATTGGTTGCATCCATGAGTTGTGAAATGTTGTGGTCTGTCCTTACCTACATGTTTTCTATGATACAACTCAGAAGTGGACTCTCAATATCCACGAGGTTGTAACAGTGTGGTATCGATCTGTTATCTGACATTGTCTGTGGTCACTTGTGCATTGGTGTGGCTATTTTGAGATGAGAGGAGGAATGGCGATTGAGTACCTGAATTGTCAATTATGGACCAGTAGTATGTGAATCGTGATGTCATGGAGATCTTGGTACATTGGCTTGTGTAAGATTTTGATAGTGATGGTGTGGTCTACGTGATCTGGTAATCTTGGTGTTGTTTAGCGTTGTTTTTCGATGGACACGTTGTCGGTTTTACGTAGAGGTTGTTTGGATCAGCAGATGGTTGGTCATGATGCTTGAAAAGATCATTGTCATAGTTTAGTGGGAGCTTTAGTAGTGAGTATGGATTCATCACTTGGTGGTGAATGATCTTCTTTGGTGTTGCAGATGCTTCTGGTGGGACTCTTAGATCTTGTTGTTGCATAAGAGTTCTTTCGCATCTGCATGGTCACTATTTGAAGATGTGCAACATCTTGGATCCATGGAGGACTCTTGCGAGTCTTTGGTTTAGGTGTTGGTGGTGCTTGATAGGTGATGATTGGTTTAGATCTATTTCCTTATTGTCATGTGTACTCTTGCTTGTGCATTAGAGTTTTGGCATGTTGCTTTTCTCTTGAGACCATGGATAGTTCACTTGAAGCATGGTATCTCCTAAGGGGGATGTGTAAGATCATGATGTCATGATAAGCTCCTGGTTCAGCGGGTTTGGAGCTTTGATAGTGGTCTGGGGTTTCTTTATATTTTGAGTACTCTGGTCATATGCTTGAGGACTTCATGTTAAGTGCAGTAATGTAGATTGGAGTTAGCATGAGATGACAAGTTGTTGGTGCTCATGGATGCATGGAGAATAAGGTGAGGTTGGAATTCTTTTGAGAATTTTGTTGTTTATAGTTGGAAGTATGAGTAGCCTGCACCTTGGTTGAATGTGAGTTCAAAAAAGACCAGGAAGGAAAGTGCTCTTGGGTTAGTCACGATGACTTGTATATCTTTGAGGAGAATGTTTTTGTTTTCTCTCTTAGTCTGCTCAGCAGTGTTTTTATTTGAAAGGTATTTGCCCATTATATCTTTTAGATGTATTTTATGCTTATCTTTCATAGATATGAATCTTGAGTTGTTGTTTTTTGAATCTATAGGATTCATAATGGAAGGTGGGAAACATAGTTTATCTCCTTGTGCTTTTAAGGACTGATAGGATATGTTAATATGGGTTAGTCTGATCTTCTTTGAGATGAATACATTCATGGAAACGTTTGGCTATTGTTATGGCATTTACTTTGGGATGTGAAGAAGACCACTATTGACATAGTTGGCATTGAGAAGTGTATGGAGGATGATGCTACATGTTATGATTTGTTGTTTCTCTCTAATCTGGTCTTTTCTTCCTGTATTTTCATATGACTTTAGATGTATGTGGAGCCATGTTGATCACTATTTTGTGGTCATGTTTTTCCACTCGGGTGATGACATGAAGCTTCATGTGACTTCTTCTTCTATCAGATATGGAGAACCTTAGAAGAATGTGGAAGATTGTTGAGAGAAATGTTTCTTGTAGCAAGTGGTTGCATGTTGTGCATATTAGTGTGGATGTTCCTTGGAACTACATGGTTACTTTTTTTCTATGTGCAAAGATTGGTGGACTTGGTATGTTTGGATCACTTGTGATGGTATCTTGTTTGTTGGGATGCTAATGGAGAGATGCATTGAATGCGCTCATTCTGGTTCTTTGCATTCATCTGGATAGTACCCTTGCAGTGGGAGTATGTAGATGCATTTGGTCTTTTGATTGGTTGACACATGGTGCTTGTATTATGTAGATGATGGGTGAATATGTGATGGCATGAGTTTACTGATGTGCATACCTTTTGAGGTATGGGTGATTGGATGAAATAGCACGAGCTATGGGTGCTAGTTTTCAGTCATGTGGGTTTGATCAATTGGATGAGGGCAGCTAGTTTTCTGGTTGTTTTTCTAGCTGATTTGTGTATCTTGTTCTAGAGAATGGTTTCTTGTTCTGTGTTCACATTTGAGTGCTTTGCTGCTACTACTTTGGTGCCTTTTTCACCTAAAGGATCTGATGCTTGTGTTATGGAGATTGGTGAATTTACGCCTTGGCTTGTTCCTTTTTTCCTATGGTGGATGTTTGGAGTTGTTACCTAAGATGGTGGACATTTATCAGATGTCATTGCAAGTGTCTTGGTTGGAGTGTGAAAGCATGGTGCTGGTCCTTGTTCACATTTGGAGGAAGCTAGTAAGTCTTCGTCAAGTGGGAGATTGTTGGGAAATTTATTCCTCAACTTTTTGGATCCCTTTAGGAATTGGGCGATTTGTCCATGTTTCTAGCCTTTACTGCTACATCGTTGCAAGCTTACTTGGGTGGTGTGGTTGAGTGATTTATTGCTTTACCATGGGCCACTCTGCTTGGTTTGGCAGTTGGGAAATGTCACCACCTTACAACGACAGTCTCTTTCTTGCTTGGCGGTGACATGGTGAAGGCTCAGCAGTCTGCGTGGCTATTACCTCCTTATTGTAGGGGTCACTTAGAAGTGGCACTATAGTGTGGTTGGCGGCACATTGGCGGAGTGAAGTCCTACCTCCTTACTGTGGAGGTTGCTCATCAGTGGTGTGGTGGCATGGTGAGTGGTGTAGTGGTGGAGCGATGCCTTACCTCCTTACTGCGAAGTGTTTGTTTGGCGGTGGAGGTAGCACAGTGAGTGGCATAGGAGTGGTTATGTTTGGAGGTTACCACCTTACCGCAAGTGGTGAGAATTCTCACCATGATGGTTGCGGTAAGACCGTTGGCAATTTTCCATGGTAGTCACGAGCCTACCACAGGGTGGCCTGGTGGCCTCCATGGTAGTGTAGTATGACCGTGGCGGTCTGCCTGGTATTCACCGCCATACCGCGTTGGGAAAAACCAAGCCCAGTAGTGGCATGGTTGTAGGCAGAGAATGGGTTGATATGGGCTCACCACCATACCGCGGTGGATGTTTGGACTCAGAGCGGTAGCATGGGGGAATCCAATATGAGCTCGAAGCTCGATCAATCAAGCTTGACCATAAGTCAAAGAGTCAAGTGAATGAAAAGGAGACAAATGGCAAGATCTTGAAGATCTAGTTGGTTGAAATATTATTTTTTGATTTGTTTTAGATCTACATTAAATATGTGGTCTAGAGGTTGATGGATATATATCTGCAACCATTTTTTATGTTGCATGGCTCGATGCACCTAGCTGAATAAGCAGTGCACATTATCAAAGAATGATGGAAGCTTGGAGGTAGGATAATTAATTATCCTGATGAATGTTGATTGCTTGAATGGGAAGAATAGGTAGGCACATGGTTAGAGATTATAAAGTAATCTCATGTGTAATATCAAAGGTGATGAATAAAGAGATAGAGGCTGAGAGTGTTTGAATGGTTTTGCATAATGTTGTAATAGTGAACACTTAGACTTGTAGATCATGAAAGATGTGAACCTATGGAGGCCTAGAGGTTGGGCTAGCCGTATGGTTGGCTAAGAGATCTGACTGTCTTAGTGAGATGAATCTACACTATGTGCTATGAGGGTGCTGGAATAGTGTGAAGATTTTGATTATGTTGTTGTCTACATTCTCTAGATGGACAAGATGTAATCTTCCGAAGAGCATAGCTTTGATATTGTATTGTAACTATTTGTTGCTGAATAATATAATTTGAGTTGAGTGTTTTGGAGGGTGGGGTTTTTTTACCTAAAAAGGGTTTCCCCACATAGATCTGTGTGTTCATTAGTTTGTCTATTTTCATGGTGATTGAATCTATTACTTGTTTGCATTTACTTTTCTCAGAAAGATCAAAGGGGGATCCATTGTGCCCGTTTCCACTTTATGACATAGTTTGTGTCTTTGATGTGATTTGAATAAATGAAAATCACTAAGGCACTATTTTTTTAGATGTCCATTCTATGATGAAAGACCCTCATTGTATCCCCAACATGCCTCATGGCATCGACTTGTCTATGCTTGGCTATGTGTGATTTTTGATCAGTCTACGAATATCCCATCTTCGATCAAGATTAATTCTAAGTTGGCAGTTTGGGACCAGACGATTGAGTTTGAGTCTATCCCTTTTTCCTCTTTTTATTTCAAGAAGGTGGGTCATTAGGCAAAGAAGTTTCCTCTGAAGCCTAAGGTGACCCCCCAAAAGGTTTCAATCCCTTCTCATAAGGACTCGGTCCCTAGGTTGACATCTAGCAAAGTGTGGAAGGAGATTGGGAAACACCTTGATTTAGGGGAAGTGTTGAGTTTAGCTGAGCCCTTAGTGGAGGTTGTGAATGATGGTTAGCCTTTGGGTTCCTATGTTTTGGTTGTTGAAGTGAAACCTAGTGTTATGTGTCAGGCTCTTGTTAAGAGTGTTCTTGTTCCTTTTGTTGAACCTATTGGTGTCAACACTATTGAGGAATTTTTTTTGAGGAGGGTGAGGTGAAGGCCTCGCTTGACGAGGAGATTGTTTTGGATCACATGGAGGAGGCTAGTGGTAATTCTTTGGATCTTGTTATTGCTGAGCTAGAAAAGGTGTCTCCTTTGGAGATGGTATCAGATGCTATATTTTTAGCATCTAAGGAGGATTTATCGGATTCCCTAGTGGAGGAATTAGTTGTGGTCTTAGAGGCACTATCTTTGGGGGAATCATTGGTGGAGATCGTTGTGTCGAAGAATTTGGTGCTCACCTCTTCTGTCAATGTTTGTAACTCTTGTGATTCTCAAGGGTAGGTGACTAGATTTCTATTTCCTCTACTTATAAATCTCTTAATAAGAAGAAATCTACTCCTTCAGTGGTGGGAATGGCTACTAGGAACCAGTTGAAAGCGGATTGTGATTTAGAGCCGAGGGGTAGAACAAGGCCTTCTTTGCTAAAAATTCGAGAGAGGGAAATGAAATGTGATATTTTTGATGGTTCACAAGCTACTCTGCTTGAGATGGGCCTTTTAGCCCCCTCATAGAATCTTCTACTAAGATCCTTTCCTTGAACATACGAGGATTAAATAATCCTCATAAATAAGATCTTCTTGTAAATATTGTGAGAGATCACCATCCTGATATCATTTTAATTCAGGAAACTAAGATCGATGTTGATAAGGTTGAAAAAATTAAGAATAGATTTTTTAAGGATTGTTGTTGTTAGGCATTGGATTCTAATGGTTCCTTTGATGGGTTGGCTAAATTTTGGAATCCTAAGATGGTTTCAAGATCTATTTTTTTTTCTTTTGATAATCATGTGGCCACTTCCTTATCATGCCCTAGGGATAAGTTCTCATGGGTGGGTTCTAATATTTATGCTCCTAATTCAAAAAGTGCTTGGAGGCATTTTTGGGGGAGTTTGAATACCTTTAAATCTCAATTCTCTTTTTAGAATTGGCTAGTAATGGGAGATTTTAATACCTTGCTTAATTATTCTCATAATTTTGGGGGCTACTAGGTTGCAGATGATAGCCACTCTGATCTTATGGACTTCATGAATGATAATTTCTTGCTAGATTTGGACTTGGGTGGTGCATCCTATACCTAGTCTAATAGGTGTGTTGGGGATGCTCTAATTTAGGCTAAGTTGGATCGGGCCTTAGTTTCTCTTGCTTGGTTGAATTTGTTTTCTTGTTCTCTCTTTGCTCTTACTAGGCTTGGATCGAATCATTTTCCCATATCCTTGAATGTTGAGCTAATGGGTCGTAAAAAGTCCTTTCCGTTCAAATTTGAAAAAATGTGGACTAGCCACTTGGAGTTACGTTCCAAAATTGGTGAGTGGTGGAATATTAATGTTGATGGCTCAACCATGTATAAATTTGCTAAGAATCTTTCTTTTGTTAAGAAGAACATGATCCAGTGGAACAAATATTCTTTTGGAAATATCTTTAAGGAGAAATTGAAGCTCAAGGCCAAACTAGACATCTTTCAGCAAAGAATGCATGCCTCTAGGAATGATTTGCCACTTCTTTAGGAGGAAAGTAACCTTCTGGACAGTTTTCATAACATTGTGGTGAAGGAGGAGTTCTAGAAGAAGAGATCTAGAGCTATTTGGCTTCAGAGTGGGGATAAAAATACCAAACTCTTCAATCTTTTGAATTTGAAGCAATATAGATCATCTAATAGGATATCTAAAATTGTGAATAACATTTTTTTTGAAGAGGATAATGACATTACATCTGCATCTCGGTATTTATTTAAGGACCCTCTTTCAAAGGATCATCCTCTTGATCCTATTTTCCAATAGGGTTTTCTTAATGTTATTCCTAACTTGGTATCAAAGGAGGAGAACATGGGCTTGTCTAGTATTCTATCCAATGATGAGACTAAAAAGTTTTTTTTCTTGTTTGAAGTAAACAAATATCCTGGGTCAAATGGGTTTCTTATGTTATTCTTCTAGTTTTATTGGGATATTTTTTCCAAGAATGTAATCAATGCCACTAAAAAGTTCTTTGGTAGTAGGAAATTGCTTAAGGAATTGAATTCGATGTTCATTGTGTTAATTCCTAAAAATCCTAGGGCTGAGCATTTTGGTAATTTCAGGTCCATCAATTTATGTAATTCTTTTTATAATATTTTTTCTAAAGTTCTTGCTTCTAAGCTATAAAGGCTCCTTCCTAAGATTATTTTTCCTCAGTAGAATGGTTTTGTCTTGGGTAGATAGATTTTGGTTTCAGTTCTCATGGTGCATGAGAATATTCACTCTCTCAAGGTTAACAAGAAACCTAGGCTTATTTGGAAGCTAGATTTGGTGAAAGCCTATGATCGAGTGAGCTAGCATTTCCTTCACAATATCTTGAAGGCGTTTGGCTTCTCGGATCGGGTTCTGCAATTGGTCGGGAAATTAATTTCTTCACCTTCATTCTCAGTGTTGGTCAATGGTTCACCCTCTGAATTTTTCAAAAGTTCTCATGGGATTTGGAAAGAAGATCCTATATCCTCTTTTCTTTTATCATTATGATGGAGTCTTTGGGAAGATTTCTTCTTCAGGTAGTTTCTAATTGGGCCTTCAAAGGCCTTTATCCTTCTTCATGTCATCTTTGTTGCTCACATCAATTTTTGATGACACCATTATTCTTGTTGAGGCTTTAGTTGCTACGGAAAAATCTATCTATTGTATTCTTCAACAATATGAGATGGTTTTTGCTGAGAAGGTGATTTTTCCTAAGAGCACTGCTTTTTTTCTTAATGCATAAGAACATTGTCAGTTGAGGATTTCCATTATTTTAGAATGTGGAATTGGGGAGCTTCCCTCAACCTATTTATGGCTACCTCTTTTTTCTAATAGAGTTATGGATTCCTTTTGGAATGGAATCTTTGATAAGTTTCCTTCGAACCTTGTTGGATGCAAGGGTGCCCTTCTTAGCCAAGTTGGTAAAATTCAGCTAATCTAGTTGACTTTGCAAAATCTATCAGTTTATTCTGTAAGCTTGTTTCAAATTCCCATAAGGCTTTGGGAGAAGATTGAGGGTATTCAAAAAATATTTTTGTGGTTTGGAGTGGAGGAGAAGAAAATGTTACATTTGTTGTCTTGGGAGGAGATTTACAAGTCAAAATTCCAAGGTGGTCTAGGCCTACATAAGCTAAAAGACTTTAATTATTCCCTTATGGTGAAACAATTGTGGAATTTTCTTGTGAATGACAAGGAATTGGCTTCTATTTACTCTTCAAATTATTTGAGGGGGAAAGATAAGCTTAGATATTTTTTGAAGGATAATTTTGTTCCCTCCAAAGGGTATTCCCTTTGGAATTTCATGCTTAAAGCTCACTCCATTTTTGCTTCTAGTTTATGATAGGTGTTCGGGAATGGTATGAGGATCTTGTTTTGAGATGATTGGTGGATTGGTCATGGTCCCTTGAAGGATGAACCTTGGGCAGCCCCATTCAAAGCCTTTTGTATCATAGAATGGGGTATTTTTGTGTCTGATTATATTATTTAGGGTAAATGGATTAGACTTGATTTGGTTACCAGGGATTTGGAACCTCTTTTTATGTTCCTCTCTCTAATTCACATTCTTGTTGATTCCCCTAATGAATCTATGGTGTGGAGGTTTGTCCCTAATGGTAAGTTCTTTGTTTCTTCAGCCTTCTCTTTTCAGACTCGGTTGGTTGGTCTCCCTCTCTTTTAGGGTTGATTGTGGAATGTGAAGCTTTTTCCTAAAATCAATATATTATTCTAGCTTTAGTTTCAAGATAAGATCTTGACTCTCAATAATATTGTGAGAAGGGGAATGTCTTTTCCAAACAGGTTTTTCTTATGTAAAGAAGTTGTTGAGGATTGTTATCATCTCTTGGCTAGTTGTAGTTTCACTTGGGATGTGTGGGCTCATATTTTTCAGCTGTGGGATATTTCTTGGGTGTTTCCTACTTCTATCTCATAAACATGCTTTCAATAGGTGGATCATACTCAAAATTTGGCTCTCTTAATGATTTGGTCTCTCATTTTGCCGCATTTTTCTTGGGGTGTGTGGAAGGAACATAATAATTGTGTTTTCAATTAGCTAGAGCTTTCTCCTTCTAGGTTGGCTTCCAAAATTTGTGAAGCCATAAAGGAAAATGTTCTCTCTGAATTCTTGGTTCTCCCTTCATTGAGTCTTAAGCTTGTTGTCTCCAATTATGATTTGTTAGTTGGGAACCAATGGAATATCTCTTGTGATCTTTCTATTATGGTGAAGAAGATTAAAGCCTCTAGGGAGGGGGTTCGTTGGAAAGCTCCCTCTTAGGGATGACTCAAAGTTAACTTTCGCGATGCTACTAAGGGGAATATAGGACCTACTAGTTGTGGGGGAGTGGTATGTGATGAAAATGGTAGGTTTGTCTTTGTGGTGGTGCTCCCTTTCAGAATCCATACAAACCACTTTGTAGAGGAAACAACAACCTATCATGGCCTTTTATTGGCTAAAGATTTAAGGGTTTCTAAACTTTGGATTGAAGAGGATTCCCTTAACATTGTAAAGTGTATTCTAAAGAGTAATCTACCATCATGGTCTATAGCCCATCTAATTAATGGTATTATCTCTATAATTAATATTTTTGATTAGGTGAGAATTACTCACACGTTTAGGGAGGCTAATTCATTGGCTAATGCATTAGCTAACTTAGGAGTGATGGATCATTTTAATTGGAATACTTATGATTCCTTGCCACTTAATCTTCAAAACATATCCAATTATGACAAGTTGTCATGTCAAGGATGCAGTTAAGAAGGCAGAAAGGTTATTATATTTCTTCCTTGGCTATTTTTTGCATGTTGAGTTCAGTGCATGCTCTTATAATTATTTATTTTTAGATGTTCATAAGATAATGGGTTCGGAGCTTTGGTATGGCAATAATTTTTTTGGCAGGCTCACACATTTTGTGGTTATTTTTTTCTTTTCCTTGTGGTTTGTTCACCTAATTTTTCTTATGTACAAGATCAAATTGTAGGTGGAGTGTTGTTTGTTAGATGCAACCATGGGAGGATCTCGTTATAGAGTGGAGTCAAGCTTATGTGAAGAGTATAGTAGAAATACACCTATCTAGGAGCATCTAGAGAAGAGTGGAGTCTATTCCTATTTGTTGAAGCTCCATGGTCCTAACCCTGAAGTGACAGAGGATTTTTTTATTGAGTGCAATAACAAGGGTTTGTGCTACCAGGGTGTCAAATTCAATATCAATAAGGATTTCATCATTGAGGTTACTGGTCTTCCTTTCTAATCGCACTCGCAAATTTTGTAAATTTGAGATCCCCCATTCAATTTTTTTGCTTCTACACTTTTAGAAGTGCATCTGATGAATCTGCTCAAGGGACCCTCTTTGGAGGCTTGTATTTTAAAGCTTGTTGATTATCATGAAAAAACCATTTGCAAAAATATTTAGTTGACCTATGTGAGTAGGCATGTCAATTTTTAGCTTCCCACAATGAGTTTTGAGAGAGTTTTAAAAAGTGAAGCTGGAGGGTTTCGACATTGTTCTGCTGTTTGCAAATTGTTAGTTTTGTGAAATAGCTTGTTGTTTGAGCTTGGATTTCACAACCCTTTGATTGTCATGTTTGAACGAATGCTGTTATGTATTCTCCACACCTAAATGATTTCGGGTGTCAGTTTTCAGAGTCTTGTGGTCTGATTTTTTATTTTTAGCAGATCGAAACCAAATGTTGTTTGCTCAGTTTCACATCTGCATTCTTGACAACCTTTCTGAGTGGTCAACTTTGATCGTTAATAAATTTTGATCGGTGATGATTCAAGAAAATTCCTTTTGCACACGTGCTCAGGGTATCTTAATGTTCCACTATGTTTGATGGCAGCTCACTAGGGGTTGATTTTCTATTTTTACAAATTGGCAGTCGAGTCAGTTTTAATTGGTGCGGAAAAGTTGTTGTTTCAAAAAAATTTAACTGAGAAACTTTGCCGATTAATATCTGATTCCTCGTGATTTGTTTCTTCGAGCCGTCTTTTGCACTATACTTTTGGGTCAAATGACTATATGCTTGCAAGTTTTTATGGTTTCACGAGGCTGTTTAACTATTTTCATAGGTTGATTCCTGAGGCAACTTGACCTATTTTGACCATTTTGTAAAAGTGCTAGAAGGCAAGATTTGATGAAGACCCAGTTCGTTTTTCAACTACAAAAGTATTCAAAAGGTAGTATTAGATCGTTTGAGGGTGAAATTTATTTGAAAACAATTTTTTTTTAGCCGGATCCACATGGGGATCTCTGCTTTCCACATTTGTGAATTTCTGAGTGTTTCATTGTGGTAACTACTTTAAGTAAATTGATTTGAAGAGATTAGCATATGGGGTGCACAATTGTAACTACCTTCAAAGTTTTGAATATGGAGTAGGGTCAATCTTTCATTCTAGTATGAGGTTTAAAAGATGAGCATAAGTGAAGTCCCATAAATCAACTTTTCAGCAAGTAACAAGGCAATCATGTGACAATCTTATGTTAATGTTCATGATGATGGTGCTATCAAACGAATGGTGATATTTAACAAGGAACAAATTTGTCTTAGAGATGCAATAATTGTAAACAAAGTTACATTGACAATGAGTGTACTCACAAATGAAGATGGTGTTTCACTCGAATTACCATTGGGTGAGGTTACAACACTATGTAATCCTACTTGGCTATTTTAGTGGACACATGATGCTGAAAAAGCAAATGTTTTCTCTGATTAATGTATTCCTAATAGAAAGGTTTGTATACCCAAAATAAACTTTTTGAAGATACTTTGGAATTGAGGGATTGTGCTATGTTGAAGAGGGCATGACA
This sequence comes from Sequoiadendron giganteum, assembly GCA_007115665.2. Taxonomy (NCBI): domain Eukaryota; kingdom Viridiplantae; phylum Streptophyta; class Pinopsida; order Cupressales; family Cupressaceae; genus Sequoiadendron; species Sequoiadendron giganteum. Next base: position 245,843,152 of record CM021107.1, read on the forward strand.
ACATAAGACAAGGCATGTGAACACTTCTTAAAGCAACCATATCAATGTTCCAAAAAGATGCATTGAATGCCCATTAATATGGCCATAGGGGGTGTGACCTAGACAAAGGTAAAGACATCCATCAAATCATGAGGCAAACAAGGAATTCACCAGGAAATAGGCGCAAGCTAGAGGAAGTTGTTGGTCACACATATACAAAATGGAAATGTTGAATATGCCTCAGAAAATATTAACAAATGCAAATGGAAAGTGTGGAGCAGGCTCGCACACTTGTTGGGTCGACGTGGCTAGTGAATCTGGGGTGTGGCCAAGCTTGAAGAGTAAGGGGCACAGATGGAAGGTGATGTGTACACCAAACAAGGATAGGTAAGAGGCCCACAATGAATGTGAGAGAGGTGTGCATGAGCATCAAGTAGCCCGCTTCAGATGATGGAGGGAGACTTCCAAACAAATGCCACTAGAGGAAACCCACGGGCAATGGAGGAAGTGAGGGCCCACACAATGCAAGGAGGAGGCTTGAATGGAGGATATTTATGAGGGCGTGATGAGCAAATTCAGGAGAAAGGTGATTCAAAAATAGGAGAAGACCAAATGAATGGCTCGAGCATGGGGTATGGATGAGAAGCAGAGCACGAGAGCTCGTAAAACATGAATTTGGGGCCTTTCTCGCTGACCTCGCAGGATTTTGATGACGACATCAAAATTCTTGTGAGGTGTGCGAGAAATTGTGGGAGGTGCCAATTTTATTTTTTTCAAAAAATTAAATGGTTTGTGAATTGGGGTGGGCCCAGGTGAAATAAGGCACAGGCAAGTATAAGACAGGGACCTGTTTTAATTTTATTCTAAGGGGTGAGAAATATTTTACTCTATGAGTAAACTTAAAATATAAATCAATGAGCAATTGTGAGGTGGGACCTCATAATTTTAAAAACGTGCTTGTGAATTTCTCCTTCTTATTTTAAAAGGAGGTTAAAATTTAAAGGTGAAATGCATGGGCTAAATATTTTATTTGCACAGGTCAATAAAAAGTGAATTTAATATTCACTATGAGCAAACATTCTCTTCGTTGGAGAATAGAATGTAAGGGGATATGGGTAAAATGAATTTAATATTCATTTTATGATATTTAAATGGTCAATATGTGTTGGGTTTTTATATGCAGCAGTATTAAAGAGCAGAAATATTAAAGTTATTAAAACTTAATATATGAAAGTAGAATAAAGCTACAACATTATAAAGTGGGGAAATATTTCAAAGTATAATGTGAAGCAAGTAAAGAGAAGCAAAAATAGAATTTCACACAGGAAGAGGATATTTTCTAGCTAGGTGAATTTGAAGATTCTCCACATGGGCACATGCTTTCAGTTACTGGGAAATCATGAGAAAATGCAGTTTTGAGGGAATAAGTTGTTGCAAAGGAAGGAGAGGAGATATTCTTTTCAGATTGATCAATGGTGAATGGAGCTTCCAGGTGGCATTTCCAGATCAAATTTAGGGCTGCTCCTACTTTCTTCTCTTCTTCTATATCTTCTATTATTCTCTCATTGTAAAGGGTTATGGGATGAGGTTTCGAGTTTTTGTATTGGGTTGGGTAGATAGAGAATTGTAATTTATGAGTCATTGTTTGAGTCTGTAAGCTGTAATTTTCTTAATTCGTGAGTAAATACAACCAGTTTATGCAATTAACATCATGAAGATTTTTCCACATTCATGAATGTTATTAGGTTGTCTCCATATCTGTACACTTTTGGTCATATAAATTCAATAATACAAAGTGTCTTTGAGTTTATCATCTCAAGTTTCATGAGGTTGTTTTATCTGTTCAGTGTTCTGTTTCAAACAAATGGTTAAAATGCTTTGAGCAGGTGATTGTGATTTCAGGTGTTCATATGGGATTTGATAAGAAGAATCTGATTGATAACAAGAGAAGGATTGTTGGTGCAAGACACTAAGAGTTGATGTAAATAATCAATAATTTAAATCCACTAGTTGAAGACTGTTTGCTAGGGAATTCAGTTTATGTGTTTGACTCCATGGCCCAGAAGTGGCATTGATCTTTTATGCAATTTTGTGCATCTCAGAAACAAAATTAAATGCAAAATAGTTCTTAATCTTACTATGTTATTGTGTGTCCTTCTTTCCAATGGCTAAGAGATGGTTGAGTTAGTAAGAATTTAGAAAAGTTTGAAGTTGTTAATTCCCCCCACAATGTATTTTCATTGGGAATTATCTGCTTTATAAAGCAATCTTAGTGTATGAGTGATTTAAGTTTTGGGCATTGTATAGGTTTACCCACCTTGGTCCTGCAGAGCCAAAAGTGTAGGAGATGTCAGTCTTTGACTAAATCTTGTTAGTTGACCACTAGCCTTTTTGGTTCTTTAATATAGAGGTTGGCTACCTCTTAGAGAATTGCAAAGCCTATCTAGGTTGCATTTTAAAAAACCAACAAAATGGCAACTCTGCTGGGGATAAACTCAGAAGTTTTGGTTGTAGATGGTGTTGTTACAAAGTCATTAAAGTGTTGAATTATTTTTGTAACCAAAGATTCTAGGGAGAATTTGTGAAAATTATCATTGCAGAATCTAGCCTGAAGAGTCAGTGCATAGAGTCAAATGATTTACCATTCTAATTTTAGTTCAAAGTTTGAAGGATTTCAACCTTGGAGAAGATTTTGTTGCAGTGAACTTGAACAATTTTGTAATCTGTGGTGCTCTGCTGGTGGAAAGGAACTCAGAAAAAAATTTACAAGTGAAAGAACTTCATATTGCTCGAAGTTTATCCCTTTGTGAAAACATGTGGCGAATTTGTTTGATAAAACCTTTTAAAAATTTGAAGAAAGTTTCAGATCTATAAATATTACCCGTCAGGAAGACAACTTGTAGCAACTGCAAAGTTTCTAGGTATTCCTCATTCTTGGTTTTGAAGAAACTTGTGTATGAAAACCATATTTGAACTTCTTAGAAGAACCTTTGCTTCCCTATTGAGTGAGTTAGCATTGAAAAAGGGAAAGAACGGTAAATTTAAGTTTGCACACTTCCATTTGTTAGATTTGTTGAAAGTAATTGCAGTTCCATTGAAAGAATTATGTTTAGTGCTCAAATATCTGCTAGTTTGGATGGTTAGAATTCATTTGTGTATCTTAGGGGTTTCCATCCATTTGTATTGTCATAATTTTCAAGCCTAGGTTGTCATTATGTCAATAATTATCCTTGTTGTCCATCATGTGGTTAGGCTTGTAATTATGCACAATTAGTGAGCCTTAATTTGTAATATCCATGGATCACCAACGTAAAGTAGGTATACCAATGAACACTTTGATTCAGCTTGTTAAGAAGTGTCAAAAGTATTATAATCTTCAAGCATCTAATATCCCAAAGTGTAAGAACCCAAGAGTTAATAAGCCTAGGCTCAGTCCTGAATGGAATGATGTATTTGAAAGAGGACTTAAAGAAATGGATGAAAGATACCAGTTGTTTCAACAAGCCTGGCCAAGAGACCATAAAACTGTGTTTACTTGTGAATTCATTACACCCGTTGTTGATTCCTTTGAACCATTGTATGCTCAATTAGATTTTTCATGGGTTGATTGTGAAACTAAAAGTATGTCAGCTCAAGTTTATAAGGAGATGTCTAGATTTGATGGTTATATCGTATATGAAGGAGATGCACATGTTCAAATTTTTTCTAGCTTCATGGAGAAACATTCATTCATAGATCAGGATATTTATATGATATTTTTCGTCAGATCTCTTGAAGCACGAGCTCGGGATTGGTATCCAAGCTTTCCTAAGAAGTCATTTCCTTATTGGGATAAATGAGTGGCTTCTTATAGAGAAGAATTTGCAAGAGATCCCTCAGAACTTGTCATGAGGTTAAATAAGATCAAGAAACAAAATGAAGATTCAAGTGTTGAATTCAGTCATAGATTTGTTGTTGCTCTTTCACTAATCCTAGAAAATTTCACACCTAGTACATCAGACTGTATGCATATGTATTTTGAAGCTTATGAAGAAGGATCTAGTGCATTGTTAAAATATTTTGAAATATTGAGCATGCAAATGGCATACATAGTTTTGGATGGTTTGGAGAAATAGAGAAATGAGTATGTTCAAAGTTTGTTATCTTCAGTTATGGGAAAATATGCTGATGGAATCAGTAGTTGTGTGAATGCAAATGATCAGATGTTTTCAGACAATTGCATACTTGAGAAGGTAAACAATGAGAAGAATGCATCATCAAGTGATGAGAAAGTTGTCTTTGAACAATTTACAAAAGATGTATACCCAACTACAAATCAATAGCTGAGTCTTCTGAGCCAAAAACTTGAAGAAGAATATGAGTTGGATTTAATCTTTGAAGAAGAGATATGCGATCAACAATATAATGATACAATTGATCAAGTCAAGCCTACAAGTGTTGAGTGTAGCTTTGACACAAGTCTGCATAGTGAGACAAGGGAGTTTGCTAATTTAGGAAATTCTCCCGAGAACATTAGTGTATTAGCTGCTAGTGACAGAGTATGTGATGAATTTTAGTTTGAAAGACAAGCCACAATTAGTTGTAATGAGAAAACCATTTGTGGTTTTGATTTTGATAAAGAAGACATTTGTGTTTATCCTCAAGAGGATTCAAGTGACAAGTTTAGTGATGACACCCAATTTGATGTTGAAATGCAAAGTGATGTGGATTTTTGTTATGACAGCCCAAAGGTGAGTAAGAATGAACAAGTGGACAATCTATTCTATGTGATGGATAGTGACCATATTTTTGACAAGGTTGCCAGTAGTCCAATCTCTTATTATTGGGGAAATCCACTTTGTGATCATCCCATTGAGTTCTCAGAGTTTGAAGATGAGAATCAATTGATATGCCCTGATTTGCAATTTAATATTGCATCTAATTCAAGTGAAGTAAAGGAGAGGAAGTGGTTGAAATAGTAGATTAAAACAATGATCTATTGAGTTGTGAACAAATTTCAGATCTATTGACCATAGGATATCAAAAATGTGCACATGAGGACAACTCTCAGTTGTTGTGTGCAGCCCGTATTGACTTTGATAGTGATGATGACCTTCTAGATGCAAGGTATGATGCATGTGTTCCTTATGTTCATCCTAGTTATGAACTAGTTGATCATGATGATAATAATGTGAATGAGGAGGAACAACAATTTGATTGTGATGATGCACTGTATGATGAATATAAATATATGCATCTAATGAGCCAAATATTGAAGATTGTAATGCAGATTTGGACAAGTCTTCATTTGGTGACTTGAATGAGCCTAGTCATGAGTCTTTGAGTGAGAATGAAGATGTTTATTTAGATAAGAAATCAGATTATGCTTCTGAACCAGAATTTCTTGTTGAGCAAGCTTGTGATATTGAAGAGTTTGATACCTTATGTTCAGAGGATGACTATATGATTATAGATGATAATGAGTCAGAAATCTCTGATGACTCTCAATACCAACATGATGAAGAACAATTACAAAGTGTGCTGACAAATGAGTGTATTTATTTACATACACTTGGAAATGGTTTGCATGATGAGAAATATCTTTTGGTAAGTTCTTGTGATAGTTTTAATTTTGATATGCAAACTAGTAATCAGTTTGAGTTTAACAGTCCCAGCCACAAGGAAGAATGTGAGTGCTATTTTTGTCAGCTAGGAGAGGTTTTCATAGAATGTGGCAATGTGAAAAACACTGAAGCAAGCTAAATGATTTAAATGATAAATATAATCATTTTTTTCCACATGATAATCAACATTTTGAAAGTATGTCTGACTTTCAAATGCATAGTGATTGTGAACATGTTGATGATATTGAATGTGATTTCCTGTTAGGAGATACCGACATGTTTCATTAGGTAGATGGTTGTGATCAAATTATGCTTTCATATGGTCTTGATCCCCATTTTCAAATAATACCACTTAATACTAAATCAAAGAATGAAGAAAGTAATAGTGATGTGACATATCTAATTTGGTTGACACTTGATAGCAAAGCTAAACAAAGAGCAACTTCACATTTGTACAAGAGCAGTTTGGTATTATTGTTTGGAAAGATGCACTCACCAATTTTGTTGTGGTTTGATAGAGGCAAGCATAAGTTGAGGTAGATTAGCTCTTCTTACAGATATGTATTTGACAGAGGTAAATGTTCACTCCCCTTTTTCATTTGGTGACCTGGGGTCATCATATGAAGTTGAAAACAAAACTGAATGAAGGAGCAGTTTGAGGACACCTGATGGACTCAACGTTTGGTCTACTCTCCAAAGATCTAGAATATTGCTATTCCCACAAGGGGCATACATCCCTAGTCGGATCCATTGATGGCACTCTTAAATTTTTTGCTTCTGCACTTTTAGAAGTGCACTTGATGAATCTGCTTAGGGGACCCACTTTGGAGGCTTGTATTTTAAAGCTTGTTTATTGTCATGAAAAACCCATTTGTAGACATATTCATTTGGCCTATGTGAGCAATCATGTCAATTTTCAGCTTCCCACAGTGAGTTTTGATAGAGTTACAAAAAGTGAAGCTGGAGGGTTTTGACATTGTTTTGTTGTTTGTAGATTGTTAGTTTTGTGAAACGACTTCCTATTTGAGCTTGGATTTTACAACCCTTTGATTTTCATGTTAGAACGAATGTTGTTATGTATTCTCCATAGCTAAATGATCTCGAGTGTCAGTTTTTAGAGTCTTGTGATCTGATTTTTATTTTTAGTAGATTGAAACTGAATGTTGTTTGCTCAGTTTCACATTTGCATTCTTGACAGCCTTTCTGAGTGGTCAACTTTGATCATTAATAACTTTTGATCGGTGATGATTCAAGAAAATTCCTTTCTCACATGTGTTCAGGGTATCTTAATGTTCCACTATGTCTGATGGTAGCTCGCCAGGGGTTGATTTTCTATTTTTACAAATTGGCAGTTGAGTCAGTTTTAATTGGTGCAGAACAACTATTGTTTCAGAAAAGTTTAATTGGGCAACTTTGCTGATTAATATCCGGTTCCTCATGATTTGTTTCTCTAAGACGTCTTTTTCACTATACTTTTGAGTCAAATGACTATATTCTTGCAAGTTTTTAATGGTTTGACAACGTCATTTGACTGGTTTCACAAATTGATTCATGAGGCAACTTGACATGTTTTGACCATTTTGCAAAAGTGCTAGAAAGCAAGTTTTGATGAAGACCCACTTCTTTTTTCAACTTGAGAAGTATTCAAAAGGAAGTATCAGATCATTTGAGGGTGAATTTTTTTGAAAATGATTTTTTTTTTAGCTGGATCCACATGGGGATCTGTGCTTTGCACATTTGTGAATTTTTGAGTGTTTCATTATGGTAACTACTTTAAGTAAATTGATTGAAGAGATTATCATATGGGGTGAAAAATTGTAACTACCTTCAAAGTTTTGAATATGGATTAGGGTCTATCTTTCATTCTAGTATGAGGTTTAAAAGATGAGCATAAGTGAAGTCCCATAAAAAAACTTTTCAGCAAGTAACAAGGTAGTCATGTGACAATCTTATGTTAATATTCATGATGATGGTGCTATCAAACAAATGGTGATATTGAACAAGGGACAAATTTTTCTTAGAGATGCGATAATTGTAAACAAAGTTACATTGACAATGAATGTACTCACAAATGAAGATGGTGTTTCACCCGAATTACCATTGGGTGAGGTTACAACACTATGTAATCCTGCTTGGCTATTTTAGTGGACACAGGATGCTGAGAAAGAAAATATTTTCTCTAATTAATGTATTCCTAATAGCAAGGTTTGTATACCCAAAATATACTTGTTGAAGATACTTTTAAATCGATGGACTATGTTGTGTTGAAGAGGGCATGACAGCATAAGACAAGGCATGTGAACATTTCTTAAAGTAACCAAATCAATGTGACTAGCAGGATGCATTGAATGCCCATTGATATGGTAGTAGGGGGTGTGGGCTAAACAAAGGTAAAGACATTTATCAAAGCACAAACATGCATTTCATAGAAAGTAAAGGGCGTGCACAACATGAGGCAAATAGGGAAGTCACCAGGCAATGGGTGCGAGCTAGAGGAAGTTGTTGGTTGTGCATATACAAAATGGACATGTTGAATATGCCTAAAAAAAATTAACAAATACAAATGGAAAGTGTGGAGCAAAACCTACATGCTAGTTGGGTGGGCATGGCTAGTGAATGTGGGGTGTGGCTAGGATTGAAAAGGTAACACTTGCGCCATATGAGAAGGGAAGTGAAGAGTAAGGGATACGCACCAAACAAGGGCAGGTAAGAGGCTCACAATGAATGTGACAGAGGTGTGCATGATCATCAAGCAGCCCACACCAGATGATGGAGGGAGACTTACAAACAAATGCCACTAGAGGAAACCTACGGGAAATGAAGGATGTGAGGGCCCGCACAATGCAAGGAGGATCGAATGGAGGAGATTTCTGAGGGCACGACTAGCAAATGTAGGAGAAAGGTGAGTCACAAATAGGAGAAGACCAAATGAATGGCTCAAGCATGGGGTATGGATGAGAAGCAGAGCACGGGAGATCACAAAACATGAACTTAGGGCCTTTCTAGTTGACCTCGCAGGATTTTGATGACGACATCAAAATTCTTGTGAGGTGTGCGAGAAGTTGCGGGAGGTGCCAATTTTAATTTTTTTAAAAAATTAAATGGTTTGTGAATTGGGGTGTGCCCGGGTGAAATAAGGCACAGGAAAGTATAAGACGAGGGCGTGTCTTAATGTTTTTCTAAGGGGTGAGATGAATATTTTACTTCATGAGTAAAATTAAAGTATAAATCAATGAGCAATTGTGAGGTGGGCCCTCATAATTTTAAAAACTTGCTCGTGAATTTCTCCTTCTTATTTTAAAAGGAGGGTAAAATAAAAAGGTTAAATGCACGGGCTAAATATTTTATTTGCCCAAGTCAGTAAAAAGTGAATTTAATATTCACTATGATCAAACATTCTCTTTGTTGGAGAACAGAATGTAAGGGGATATGGGTAAAATCAAGTTAATATTCATTTTATGATATTTAAATGGTAAATATGTGTTGAGTTTTTATATGCAGTAGTATTAAAGAGCAAGTAAGGAGAAGCAAAAATAGAATTTTGTAGGGGAAGAGGATATTTTCCAGCTGGGTGAATTTGAATATTCTCCACATGGGCACATGCTTTTAGTTACTAGTCAATCATGAGAAAATGCAATTTTGAGGGAATATGTTTGTTGCTGCAAAGGAAGGAGAGGAGATATTCTTTTTCAGATTGATGAACAGTGAATGGAGCTTCCAAATGGCATTTCCAGATCAAATTTAGGGATTCTCCTACTTGCTTCTCTTCTTCTATATATTTTATTATTCTCTCATTGTAAAGGTTTATGAGATGAGGTTCTTAGTTTTTGTATTGGGCTGGGTAGATAGAGAATTGTAATTTCTGAGTCATTGTTTGAGTCTGTAAGCTACAATTTTCTGAATTCATGAGTAAATACAACTAGTTTATGCAATTAACATCATGAAGGTGTTTCCACATTCATGAATTTCATTAGATTGTCTCCATATTTGTACACTTTTGGTCATATAAATTCAATAATAAAAAGTGTCTTTGAGTTTATCATCTCAAGTTTCATGAGGTTGTTTTATTTGTTCATTGTTTTATTTCAAAGAAATTTTTGAAATGCTTTGAGTAGGTGATTGTGATTTCAGGTGTGCAGATATGACTTGATAAGAAGAATATGATTGATAGTAAGAAAAGGATTTTTGGTGCAAGACACTAAGAGTTGATGCAAACCATCAATAATTTAAATCCGCTGGTTGAAGATTGTTTGTTGGGGAGTTCATTTTATGTGTTTGACTCCATCGCCTAGAAGTGGCACTGATATTTTATGCAGTTTTGTGCATCTCAGAAAAAAAATTAAATGCAAAATCATTCGTAATCTTACTATGTTATTGTGTGTCCTGCTTTCCAATGGCTGAGAGAGGGTTGAGTTACTAATAATTTAGCCAAGTTTGAAGTTTTTAATGTCTCCCTCAATGTATTTTCATTGGGAATTATCTTCTTTACAAAGCAATTCCAATGTATGAGTGATTTAAGTTTTAGGCATTGTATAGGTTTACCCACCTTGGTCTTGCAGAGCCAGAAGTGTAGGAGATGTCAATCTTTGACTAAATCTTGTCAGTTGGCCACTAGTCTTTGTGGTTCTTTAATATAGAGGTTGGCTACCTCTTAGAGAATTGCAAAGCCTAGCTAGGTTGCATTTTTTAACACCAACACTTCCAAGGGAAGGAATTTTTATAGAGATAGGGTTACGGTGAAGATGGCATTATCCAATTTCTTTAAAGGCTTAAAGAAGTAGAAGCTTAAGTTTATTGGAAGTGGTGGGTATGCTCACAAATCTATTAAGCTACTTTGGAGGGACATTGCTCTAGATATTATATGATTTTTCACTCTAGAGGGCGGGTATTCTATTATTTATGGCTATCACTTCATGTTATTGAATCACTTCCATCATAACTCTTAGGTTTCATTTACTTTTTACCTCCTTTCAATGGAAACTAGTATCAAGGATCACATGAAGAACCCTAGGAAGGCTCTTCTCCATGAAGGACTTTGTTGAATATTCAAGATATTGAGAGGGAGGGTGAATCAGTATCTTCTAAAATTATTGAACAAACACCTTTAATTAATTTACTGCATAGAACAAAGAAGATCAAGAATAAAACATGAAATTCCACAACACAAGAACACTAGATTTTTAAGTGGAAAACCCAATGAGGGAGAAACCATGGTGAGGATTAGCTCACAATATATAGTTATTTAAATACCGATTACAAAAGAGGCTCACTTCCAGATACAAAATATCACTTCTTATAAGGACTCACTATCCAAACATGGAGGCTCACTACCTACATAAATTATAGAAACAAAAATGGCTAACAACCAGAATTTGAGCTGATGAAATTAGACCACAAGTGCAAATTCAGTTCCTTTGATGCTCAAAGTATTCACTTGCATGATAGCAGACTAAAATTTACCCTTCTATTCACACACTTTGCTTATCAACACATAAATTCTTGTACTCGCACTCATCCTTCTTATTTGATCCATCTTCTATCCATCTTGTATATATACCTAATATTAACACATGCATCAATTAGGTCAGCCTAATTGGATGCAATACAAATTTAAAAAAATGTAGCTTGTCAAATTTCAAAATTAATTCAACTATCATGCAATATTATGTTAGCTAGGACTAATGCTAGGTCACACATATAGCCACAATTCATGTTGACCTATAAACTGATTATTAGGTTGGCCATGATTAACCTAATAACTAAATGCAATCTCCAATACCAATGCCAACACTTCATTCAATAATATGAACATGCATGAATACATACATACATGCTTCTAGTGATCATAAGCCTTTTCCCCAAACCTTAAACCACATTGATTACTAGAGAGAATATGCAGACCAAAATAGCAGATGTTTTACACACCGGTTCAAGGTACCAGACCAGCATGGTGACATCAATGACAACATAAGACTAATATTCTACATAGTTCCAATAGACTTGTGAATATCATTTTTTATTAGATTAATATGAAGGTGTTACCGCCTACTCCTAAGACCTCAACTCATAAAAAGGGTAGAAATAATACTAGGTATGATACTGGTGAGTTGGCGGATGAGTGGGAAGGGGTTTTTGAGGAAGAAGAATTTGATTATGAGGAGCCGTAAGAGGATGAGAGTGAGTCTTTTGATGATTCCAAGGATTCAAAATCATGGTCTAAGGGTTATGAAACTAATAATGAAATGAAGGAATTTCTAGTACTGTCAGTTAAAAAGAATGTGAAGGGGAAGAAAATATGCCCCAAGAAAGAGAAGTGTGTTGTCAAGAAGGTTGTGGAGGATTCAAGAGATGTGGATAATTCCCCTGTTCCTAATGTTAAAGATGTCTCAGGTGATGGCCCTAGGGTAACAAGCATCCTATGGAGGATATTGAGTAGAAGAATGAGGTTATTATGTGTTCCAAGGTAAATGGTATTATCTAGGCTGAATTTGATTCTCCTATTGGTGTGGAGCAAGGTAAGGGAAGTGATGTGAAGGCAAAGCACTTGAAATTTTGGCTAACTTGGAAGACATCCCTGATAAGCACCATGTGAAAGTGGAGGTTATTTAAGTTGATAATTCTCTTGTTGAGGAGGATTTGGAGGGAAAATAGGGGGTTTAGAAGGAACCTATTGAGAATGTTGATTCTCCTACTACACAACTAGTCAATTGGGAAGAAATTAACATGAACCCATTATTTAGAATGGTGGAGGATGAAACTCACAAATTTCTCTCACTTGTGAAGTGTATTTTATTAGAAGTGAAGTTTCTCAATGACATGCTTAAAAATTGGAAAAATGTTTGTGTTGCATTAGTGCATGGTAGCCAAAAGGAATGGTCTATTAAAGGTAAGGTCAAGAATATGACTATTATTATTGATAGACTTGTTGTTGATGTTGATAGACTTGGTAATATTTATGAGGATAGGTTAACCTCCCTAGAAATTATTGTTCAAAATATTATTGAGGAGAGGTTTGTGAATATGGAGGAAATAATTAGCAAGATTAGCGATGACTTGCAAACTATTGTTCGTTTTAGTAATAATTATTTGATTTATAGTGCTAAGGGTCTCTTAGTTTTAAATGATAAAGCTATAAAGTGTATTGGAAAGTCTCTAGATTTGGGAAATCATGAGAAGGACATTGATGAAGTTAACCACATGAATTTTGAGGAGAATATTTAGGATATTGGCCTTGATGTAGAGAAGAATTTGTTGGTTGGTATGTGCCTGAGAATGAGGAGCAAGACCAAGAAAAGGTCTGTCATTTTGTTTCAAGATCTGAAGGATGTGGTTCAGATGCATGAGGGGATCATTATTGATAATATGGCCTCAGCCAATGTTCTTGACAAAATTCTATAGTTTTGTTATTTTTTTTGGTTTTTTAGCCTTGTTTCTAATGTTTTGTTGTAGGGTTGGTGATGGGTTCTCTGGCTTTATCTTTTTAGCATTTTTTTTGTGTGCTATGATTTGTAATGTTTCTATCTTTTTAGCAGCTTCTCTCCATT
>CM021107.1:245856377-245889159 GCA_007115665.2 Sequoiadendron giganteum
CTCTTCAACATAGCACAATCCCTCAATTCCAAAGTATCTTCAAAAAGTTTATTTTGGGTATACAAACCTTTCTATTAGGAATACATTAATCAGAGAAAACATTTGCTTTTTCAGCATCATGTGTCCACTAAAATAGCCAAGTAGGATTACATAGTGTTGTAACCTCACCCAATGGTAATTCGAGTGAAACACCATCTTCATTTGTGAGTACACTCATTGTCAATGTAACTTTGTTTACAATTATTGCATCTCTAAGACAAATTTGTTCCTTGTTAAATATCACCATTCGTTTGATAGCACCATCATCATGAACATTAACATAAGATTGTCACATGATTGCCTTGTTACTTGCTGAAAAGTTGATTTATGGGACTTCACTTATGCTCATCTTTTAAACCTCATACTAGAATGAAAGATTGACCCTACTCCATATTCAAAACTTTGAAGGTAGTTACAATTGTGCACCCCATATGCTAATCTCTTCAAATCAATTTACTTAAAGTAGTTACCACAATGAAACACTCAGAAATTCACAAATGTGGAAAGCAGAGATCCCCATGTGGATCCGGCTAAAAAAAAATTGTTTTCAAATAAATTTCACCCTCAAACGATCTAATACTACCTTTTGAATACTTTTGTAGTTGAAAAACGAACTGGGTCTTCATCAAATCTTGCCTTCTAGCACTTTTACAAAATGGTCAAAATAGGTCAAGTTGCCTCAGGAATCAACCTATGAAAATAGTTAAACAGCCTCGTGAAACCATAAAAACTTGCAAGCATATAGTCATTTGACCCAAAAGTATAGTGCAAAAGACGGCTCGAAGAAACAAATCACGAGGAATCAGATATTAATCGGCAAAGTTTCTCAGTTAAATTTTTTTGAAACAACAACTTTTCCGCACCAATTAAAACTGACTCGACTGCCAATTTGTAAAAATAGAAAATCAACCCCTAGTGAGCTGCCATCAAACATAGTGGAACATTAAGATACCCTGAGCACGTGTGCAAAAGGAATTTTCTTGAATCATCACCGATCAAAATTTATTAACGATCAAAGTTGACCACTCAGAAAGGTTGTCAAGAATGCAGATGTGAAACTGAGCAAACAACATTTGGTTTCGATCTGCTAAAAATAAAAAATCAGACCACAAGACTCTGAAAACTGACACCCGAAATCATTTAGGTGTGGAGAATACATAACAGCATTCGTTCAAACATGACAATCAAAGGGTTGTGAAATCCAAGCTCAAACAACAAGCTATTTCACAAAACTAACAATTTGCAAACAGCAGAACAATGTCGAAACCCTCCAGCTTCACTTTTTAAAACTCTCTCAAAACTCATTGTGGGAAGCTAAAAATTGACATGCCTACTCACATAGGTCAACTAAATATTTTTGCAAATGGTTTTTTCATGATAATCAACAAGCTTTAAAATACAAGCCTCCAAAGAGGGTCCCTTGAGCAGATTCATCAGATGCACTTCTAAAAGTGTAGAAGCAAAAAAATTGAATGGGGGATCTCAAATTTACAAAATTTGCGAGTGCGATTAGAAAGGAAGACCAGTAACCTCAATGATGAAATCCTTATTGATATTGAATTTGACACCCTGGTAGCACAAACCCTTGTTATTGCACTCAATAAAAAAATCCTCTGTCACTTCAGGGTTAGGACCATGGAGCTTCAACAAATAGGAATAGACTCCACTCTTCTCTAGATGCTCCTAGATAGGTGTATTTCTACTATACTCTTCACATAAGCTTGACTCCACTCTATAACGAGATCCTCCCATGGTTGCATCTAACAAACAACACTCCACCTACAATTTGATCTTGTACATAAGAAAAATTAGGTGAACAAACCACAAGGAAAAGAAAAAAATAACCACAAAATGTGTGAGCCTGCCAAAAAAATTATTGCCATACCAAAGCTCCGAACCCATTATCTTATGAACATCTAAAAATAAATAATTATAAGAGCATGCACTGAACTCAACATGCAAAAAATAGCCAAGGAAGAAATATAATAACCTTTCTGCCTTCTTAACTGCATCCTTGACATGACAACTTGTCATAATTGGATATGTTTTGAAGATTAAGTGGCAAGGAATCATAAGTATTCCAATTAAAATGATCCATCACTCCTAAGTTAGCTAATGCATTAGCCAATGAATTAGCCTCCCTAAACGTGTGAGTAATTCTCACCTAATCAAAAATATTAATTATAGAGATAATACCATTAATTAGATGGGCTATAGACCATGATGGTAGATTACTCTTTAGAATACACTTTACAATGTTAAGGGAATCCTCTTCAATCCAAAGTTTAGAAACCCTTAAATCTTTAGCCAATAAAAGGCCATGATAGGTTGTTGTTTCCTCTACAAAGTGGTTTGTATGGATTCTGAAAGGGAGCACCACCACAAAGACAAACCTACCATTTTCATCACATACCACTCCCCCACAACTAGTAGGTCCTATATTCCCCTTAGTAGCATCGCGAAAGTTAACTTTGAGTCATCCCTAAGAGGGAGCTTTCCAACGAACCCCCTCCCTAGAGGCTTTAATCTTCTTCACCATAATAGAAAGATCACAAGAGATATTCCATTGGTTCCCAACTAACAAATCATAATTGGAGACAACAAGCTTAAGACTCAATGAAGGGAGAACCAAGAATTCAGAGAGAACATTTTCCTTTATGGCTTCACAAATTTTGGAAGCCAACCTAGAAGGAGAAAGCTCTAGCTAATTGAAAACACAATTATTATGTTCCTTCCACACACCCCAAGAAAAATGCGGCAAAATGAGAGACCAAATCATTAAGAGAGCCAAATTTTGAGTATGATCCACCTATTGAAAGCATGTTTATGAGATAGAAGTAGGAAACACCCAAGAAATATCCCACAGCTGAAAAATATGAGCCCACACATCCCAAGTGAAACTACAACTAGCCAAGAGATGATAACAATCCTCAACAACTTCTTTACATAAGAAAAACCTGTTTGGAAAAGACATTCCCCTTCTCACAATATTATTGAGAGTCAAGATCTTATCTTGAAACTAAAGCTAGAATAATATATTGATTTTAGGAAAAAGCTTCACATTCCACAATCAACCCTAAAAGAGAGGGAGACCAACCAACCGAGTCTGAAAAGAGAAGGCTGAAGAAACAAAGAACTTACCATTAGGGACAAACCTCCACACCATAGATTCATTAGGGGAATCAACAAGAATGTGAATTAGAGAGAGGAACATAAAAAGAGGTTCCAAATCCCTGGTAACCAAATCAAGTCTAATCCATTTACCCTAAATAATATAATCAGACACAAAAATACCCCATTCTATGATACAAAAGGCTTTGAATGGGGCTGCCCAAGGTTCATCCTTCAAGGGACCATGACCAATCCACCAATCATCTCAAAACAAGATCCTCATACCATTCCCGAACACCTATCATAAACTAGAAGCAAAAATGGAGTGAGCTTTAAGCATGAAATTCCAAAGGGAATACCCTTTGGAGGGAACAAAATTATCCTTCAAAAAATATCTAAGCTTATCTTTCCCCCTCAAATAATTTGAAGAGTAAATAGAAGCCAATTCCTTGTCATTCACAAGAAAATTCCACAATTGTTTCACCATAAGGGAATAATTAAAGTCTTTTAGCTTATGTAGGCCTAGACCACCTTGGAATTTTGACTTGTAAATCTCCTCCCAAGACAACAAATGTAACATTTTCTTCTCCTCCACTCCAAACCACAAAAATATTTTTTGAATACCCTCAATCTTCTCCCAAAGCCTTATGGGAATTTGAAACAAGCTTACAGAATAAACTGATAGATTTTGCAAAGTCAACTAGATTAGCTGAATTTTACCAACTTGGCTAAGAAGGGCACCCTTGCATCCAACAAGGTTCGAAGGAAACTTATCAAAGATTCCATTCCAAAAGGAATCCATAACTCTATTAGAAAAAAGAGGTAGCCATAAATAGGTTGAGGGAAGCTCCCCAATTCCACATTCTAAAATAATGGAAATCCTCAACTGACAATGTTCTTATGCATTAAGAAAAAAAGCAGTGCTCTTAGGAAAAATCACCTTCTCAGCAAAAACCATCTCATATTGTTGAAGAATACAATAGATAGATTTTTCCGTAGCAACTAAAGCCTCAACAAGAATAATGGTGTCATCAAAAATTGATGTGAGCAACAAAGATGACATGAAGAAGGATAAAGGCCTTTGAAGGCCCAATTAGAAACTACCTGAAGAAGAAATCTTCCCAAAGACTCCATCATAATGATAAAAGAAAAGAGGATATAGGATCTTCTTTCCAAATCCCATGAGAACTTTTGAAAAATTCAGAGGGTGAACCATTGACCAACACTGAGAATGAAGGTGAAGAAATTAATTTCCCGACCAATTGCAGAACCCGATCCGAGAAGCCAAACGCCTTCAAGATATTGTGAAGGAAATGCTAGCTCACTCGATCATAGGCTTTCACCAAATCTAGCTTCCAAATAAGCCTAGGTTTCTTGTTAACCTTGAGAGAGTGAATATTCTCATGCACCATGAGAACTGAAACCAAAATCTATCTACCCAAGACAAAACCATTCTACTGAGGAAAAATAATCTTAGGAAGGAGCCTTTATAGCTTAGAAGCAAGAACTTTAGAAAAAATATTATAAAAAGAATTACATAAATTGATGGACCTGAAATTACCAAAATGCTCAGCCCTAGGATTTTTAGGAATTAACACAATGAACATCGAATTCAATTCCTTAAGCAATTTCCTACTACCAAAGAACTTTTTAGTGGCATTGATTACATTCTTGGAAAAAATATCCCAATAAAACTAGAAGAATAACATAAGAAACCCATTTGACCCAGGATATTTGTTTACTTCAAACAAGAAAAAAAACTTTTTAGTCTCATCATTGGATAGAATACTAGACAAGCCCATGTTCTCCTCCTTTGATACCAAGTTAGGAATAACATTAAGAAAACCCTATTGGAAAATAGGATCAAGAGGATGATCCTTTGAAAGAGGGTCCTTAAATAAATACCGAGATGCAGATGTAATGTCATTATCCTCTTCAAAAAAAATGTTATTCACAATTTTAGATATCCTATTAGATGATCTATATTGCTTCAAATTCAAAAGATTGAAGAGTTTGGTATTTTTATCCCCACTCTGAAGCCAAATAGCTCTAGATCTCTTCTTCTAGAACTCCTCCTTCACCACAATGTTATGAAAACTGTCCAGAAGGTTACTTTCCTCCTAAAGAAGTGGCAAATCATTCCTAGAGGCATGCATTCTTTGCTGAAAGATGTCTAGTTTGGCCTTGAGCTTCAATTTCTCCTTAAAGATATTTCCAAAAGAATATTTGTTCCACTGGATCATGTTCTTCTTAACAAAAGAAAGATTCTTAGCAAATTTATACATGGTTGAGCCATCAACATTAATATTCCACCACTCACCAATTTTGGAACGTAACTCCAAGTGGCTAGTCCACATTTTTTCAAATTTGAACGGAAAGGACTTTTTACGACCCATTAGCTCAACATTCAAGGATATGGGAAAATGATTCGATCCAAGCCTAGTAAGAGCAAAGAGAGAACAAGAAAACAAATTCAACCAAGCAAGAGAAACTAAGGCCCGATCCAACTTAGCCTAAATTAGAGCATCCCCAACACACCTATTAGACTAGGTATAGGATGCACCACCCAAGTCCAAATCTAGCAAGAAATTATCATTCATGAAGTCCATAAGATCAGAGTGGCTATCATCTGCAACCTAGTAGCCCCCAAAATTATGAGAATAATTAAGCAAGGTATTAAAATCTCCCATTACTAGCCAATTCTAAAAAGAGAATTGAGATTTAAAGGTATTCAAACTCCCCCAAAAATGCCTCCAAGCACTTTTTGAATTAGGAGCATAAATATTAGAACCCACCCATGAGAACTTATCCCTAGGGCATGATAAGGAAGTGGCCACATGATTATCAAAAGAAAAAAAAATAGATCTTGAAACCATCTTAGGATTCCAAAATTTAGCCAACCCATCAAAGGAACCATTAGAATCCAATGCCTAACAACAACAATCCTTAAAAAATCTATTCTTAATTTTTTCAACCTTATCAACATCGATCTTAGTTTCCTGAATTAAAATGATATCAGGATGGTGATCTCTCACAATATTTACAAGAAGATCTTATTTATGAGGATTATTTAATCCTCGTATGTTCAAGGAAAGGATCTTAGTAGAAGATTCTATGAGGGGGCTAAAAGGCCCATCTCAAGCAGAGTAGCTTGTGAACCATCAAAAATATCACATTTCATTTCCCTCTCTCGAATTTTTAGCAAAGAAGGCCTTGTTCTACCCCTCGGCTCTAAATCACAATCCGCTTTCAACTGGTTCCTAGTAGCCATTCCCACCACTGAAGGAGTAGATTTCTTCTTATTAAGAGATTTATAAGTAGAGGAAATAGAAATCTAGTCACCTACCCTTGAGAATCACAAGAGTTACAAACATTGACAGAAGAGGTGAGCACCAAATTCTTCGACACAACGATCTCCACCAATGATTCCCCCAAAGATAGTGCCTCTAAGACCACAACTAATTCCTCCACTAGGGAATCCGATAAATCCTCCTTAGATGCTAAAAATATAGCATCTGATACCATCTCCAAAGGAGACACCTTTTCTAGCTCAGCAATAACAAGATCCAAAGAATTACCACTAGCCTCCTCCATGTGATCCAAAACAATCTCCTCGTCAAGCGAGGCCTTCACCTCACCCTCCTCAAAAAAAATTCCTCAATAGTGTTGACACCAATAGGTTCAACAAAAGGAACAAGAACACTCTTAACAAGAGCCTGACACATAACACTAGGTTTCACTTCAACAACCAAAACATAGGAACCCAAAGGCTAACCATCATTCACAACCTCCACTAAGGGCTCAGCTAAACTCAACACTTCCCCTAAATCAAGGTGTTTCCCAATCTCCTTCCACACTTTGCTAGATGTCAACCTAGGGACCGAGTCCTTATGAGAAGGGATTGAAACCTTTTGGGGGGTCACCTTAGGCTTCAGAGGAAACTTCTTTGCCTAATGACCCACCTTCTTGAAATAAAAAGAGGAAAAAGGGATAGACTCAAACTCAATCGTCTGGTCCCAAACTGCCAACTTAGAATTAATCTTGATCGAAGATGGGATATTCGTAGACTGATCAAAAATCACACATAGCCAAGCATAGACAAGTCGATGCCATGAGGCATGTTGGGGATACAATGAGGGTCTTTCATCATAGAATGGACATCTAAAAAAATAGTGCCTTAGTGATTTTCATTTATTCAAATCACATCAAAGACACAAACTATGTCATAAAGTGGAAACGGGCACAATGGATCCCCCTTTGATCTTTCTGAGAAAAGTAAATGCAAACAAGTAATAGATTCAATCACCATGAAAATAGACAAACTAATGAACACACAGATCTATGTGGGGAAACCCTTTTTAGGTAAAAAAACCCCACCCTCCAAAACACTCAACTCAAATTATATTATTCAGCAACAAATAGTTACAATACAATATCAAAGCTATGCTCTTCGGAAGATTACATCTTGTCCATCTAGAGAATGTAGACAACAACATAATCAAAATCTTCACACTATTCCAGCACCCTCATAGCACATAGTGTAGATTCATCTCACTAAGACAGTCAGATCTCTTAGCCAACCATACGGCTAGCCCAACCTCTAGGCCTCCATAGGTTCACATCTTTCATGATCTACAAGTCTAAGTGTTCACTATTACAACATTATGCAAAACCATTCAAACACTCTCAGCCTCTATCTCTTTATTCATCACCTTTGATATTACACATGAGATTACTTTATAATCTCTAACCATGTGCCTACCTATTCTTCCCATTCAAGCAATCAACATTCATCAGGATAATTAATTATCCTACCTCCAAGCTTCCATCATTCTTTGATAATGTGCACTGCTTATTCAGCTAGGTGCATCGAGCCATGCAACATAAAAAATGGTTGCAGATATATATCCATCAACCTCTAGACCACATATTTAATGTAGATCTAAAACAAATCAAAAAATAATATTTCAACCAACTAGATCTTCAAGATCTTGCCATTTGTCTCCTTTTCATTCACTTGACTCTTTGACTTATGGTCAAGCTTGATTGATCGAGCTTCGAGCTCATATTGGATTCCCCCATGCTACCGCTCTGAGTCCAAACATCCACCGCGGTATGGTGGTGAGCCCATATCAACCCATTCTCTGCCTACAACCATGCCACTACTGGGCTTGGTTTTTCCCAACGCGGTATGGCGGTGAATACCAGGCAGACCGCCACGGTCATACTACACTACCATGGAGGCCACCAGGCCACCCTGTGGTAGGCTCGTGACTACCATGGAAAATTGCCAACGGTCTTACCGCAACCATCATGGTGAGAATTCTCACCACTTGCGGTAAGGTGGTAACCTCCAAACATAACCACTCCTATGCCACTCACTGTGCTACCTCCACCGCCAAACAAACACTTCGCAGTAAGGAGGTAAGGCATCGCTCCACCACTACACCACTCACCATGCCACCACACCACTGATGAGCAACCTCCACAGTAAGGAGGTAGGACTTCACTCCGCCAATGTGCCGCCAACCACACTATAGTGCCACTTCTAAGTGACCCCTACAATAAGGAGGTAATAGCCACGCAGACTGCTGAGCCTTCACCATGTCACCGCCAAGCAAGAAAGAGACTGTCGTTGTAAGGTGGTGACATTTCCCAACTGCCAAACCAAGCAGAGTGGCCCATGGTAAAGCAATAAATCACTCAACCACACCACCCAAGTAAGCTTGCAACGATGTAGCAGTAAAGGCTAGAAACATGGACAAATCGCCCAATTCCTAAAGGGATCCAAAAAGTTGAGGAATAAATTTCCCAACAATCTCCCACTTGACGAAGACTTACTAGCTTCCTCCAAATGTGAACAAGGACCAGCACCATGCTTTCACACTCCAACCAAGACACTTGCAATGACATCTGATAAATGTCCACCATCTTAGGTAACAACTCCAAACATCCACCATAGGAAAAAAGGAACAAGCCAAGGCGTAAATTCACCAATCTCCATAACACAAGCATCAGATCCTTTAGGTGAAAAAGGCACCAAAGTAGTAGCAGCAAAGCACTCAAATGTGAACACAGAACAAGAAACCATTCTCTAGAACAAGATACACAAATCAGCTAGAAAAACAACCAGAAAACTAGCTGCCCTCATCCAATTGATCAAACCCACATGACTGAAAACTAGCACCCATAGCTCGTGCTATTTCATCCAATCACCCATACCTCAAAAGGTATGCACATCAGTAAACTCATGCCATCACATATTCACCCATCATCTACATAATACAAGCACCATGTGTCAACCAATCAAAAGACCAAATGCATCTACATACTCCCACTGCAAGGGTACTATCCAGATGAATGCAAAGAACCAGAATGAGCGCATTCAATGCATCTCTCCATTAGCATCCCAACAAACAAGATACCATCACAAGTGATCCAAACATACCAAGTCCACCAATCTTTGCACATAGAAAAAAAGTAACCATGTAGTTCCAAGGAACATCCACACTAATATGCACAACATGCAACCACTTGCTACAAGAAACATTTCTCTCAACAATCTTCCACATTCTTCTAAGGTTCTCCATATCTGATAGAAGAAGAAGTCACATGAAGCTTCATGTCATCACCCGAGTGGAAAAACATGACCACAAAATAGTGATCAACATGGCTCCACATACATCTAAAGTCATATGAAAATACAGGAAGAAAAGACCAGATTAGAGAGAAACAACAAATCATAACATGTAGCATCATCCTCCATACACTTCTCAATGCCAACTATGTCAATAGTGGTCTTCTTCACATCCCAAAGTAAATGCCATAACAATAGCCAAACGTTTCCATGAATGTATTCATCTCAAAGAAGATCAGACTAACCCATATTAACATATCCTATCAGTCCTTAAAAGCACAAGGAGATAAACTATGTTTCCCACCTTCCATTATGAATCCTATAGATTCAAAAAACAACAACTCAAGATTCATATCTATGAAAGATAAGCATAAAATACATCTAAAAGATATAATGGGCAAATACCTTTCAAATAAAAACACTGCTGAGCAGACTAAGAGAGAAAACAAAAACATTCTCCTCAAAGATATACAAGTCATCGTGACTAACCCAAGAGCACTTTCCTTCCTGGTCTTTTTTGAACTCACATTCAACCAAGGTGCAGGCTACTCATACTTCCAACTATAAACAACAAAATTCTCAAAAGAATTCCAACCTCACCTTATTCTCCATGCATCCATGAGCACCAACAACTTGTCATCTCATGCTAACTCCAATCTACATTACTGCACTTAACATGAAGTCCTCAAGCATATGACCAGAGTACTCAAAATATAAAGAAACCCCAGACCACTATCAAAGCTCCAAACCCGCTGAACCAGGAGCTTATCATGACATCATGATCTTACACATCCCCCTTAGGAGATACCATGCTTCAAGTGAACTATCCATGGTCTCAAGAGAAAAGCAACATGCCAAAACTCTAATGCACAAGCAAGAGTACACATGACAATAAGGAAATAGATCTAAACCAATCATCACCTATCAAGCACCACCAACACCTAAACCAAAGACTCGCAAGAGTCCTCCATGGATCCAAGATGTTGCACATCTTCAAATAGTGACCATGCAGATGCGAAAGAACTCTTATGCAACAACAAGATCTAAGAGTCCCACCAGAAGCATCTGCAACACCAAAGAAGATCATTCACCACCAAGTGATGAATCCATACTCACTACTAAAGCTCCCACTAAACTATGACAATGATCTTTTCAAGCATCATGACCAACCATCTGCTGATCCAAACAACCTCTACGTAAAACCGACAACGTGTCCATCGAAAAACAACGCTAAACAACACCAAGATTACCAGATCACGTAGACCACACCATCACTATCAAAATCTTACACAAGCCAATGTACCAAGATCTCCATGACATCACGATTCACATACTACTGGTCCATAATTGACAATTCAGGTACTCAATCGCCATTCCTCCTCTCATCTCAAAATAGCCACACCAATGCACAAGTGACCACAGACAATGTCAGATAACAGATCGATACCACACTGTTACAACCTCGTGGATATTGAGAGTCCACTTCTGAGTTGTATCATAGAAAACATGTAGGTAAGGACAGACCACAACATTTCACAACTCATGGATGCAACCAATGAAACCTATAAATCTATCATCACACTGAAATTGCAAAACTAAGATCATCAAAGAGAACAACCAAAGCAGACAAACATGACTCAAACACTAGATCAGCAATAGATCTGATTTGCCAATCATGTCCACAACTCCAGCACCATAGTCTAGGAAACCAACAAGAAAATATTACAAGAATGCTGAATGAAAAAACATACCAACATTCCTATGCAGAGAAGACATCACAACTTCTCAAAACCATGTCAAACTGCAACTATCTCATCTATCCACACTCCAAAAGCTAGGTCTAGAAAATAGCTTAACAACAACTCCACAAATCACAATTTTTCCTTAACCATGTAAAACCTATAAAACCACAATGTTTATAAAACACCCATGCATGTCCATATTCACTGCTCATCTGGATGACTCAAGAGTCTACACACAACCATCATAGTTAACCAGAACAATGAAAAAATATGAATATGCATCATAGAATTTTTAGGAAAATCTACTAAAAAACCTTAAGAGCCAAAGACATGAATCTGAAATATTCGAGTGCAAGATATAGCTAAGCAAGAGAAATAGGGCCATTTCAGACCAGTTCCAAAACCACGACCATGCACAAGCATATGAGAGAGCCAGACTATACAGAAGTTACAGACCACCCAGATCAACTTCGTAGCCTTCATGCATTCAAAGCAATAGAGAAATCGCCTTCACTGATAAGTCAGAACACCCAACACAAGCACAATACTCCATGGATGAAGAGCAACACAAGAAACTCCATACCAATAGGGAGCCTCTCACACAGACACCTAGTATGAACCACTCTCTACTACAAGAAAGCCATAAGCATACCTCATGCCCCTTGCATTAGGACCATTTTCTCCCAAATAAGAGCCTCAGACCACATCATCACAATGTGATTAACTCCAGTATCTCCAGTGTGTTTCAAGATGCATGTTGAATCAAAGAAGCAAGAATTTCCACTCATCAAAGTATCAGTTAATAACAGATTCCCCCAGATTTCCTCAAGCTTGCCAAGCTAAGAAATCTTCATAAGAGAAATACCTAAAACTTCAGTAACCAAGAGAAGGCTCTAATACCACTTATTGGTATCATGAACAAGCCTTGACATCCCTTAACCAACTCTGACACCACTTGTTAGGGGTATGGTGAGGGTCTTTCATGATAGAATGAACATCTAAAACAACATCGCCTTAGTGATTTTCATTTCTTCAAATCACATCAAAGACACAAACTATGCCATAAAGTGGAAACAGGCACAGTGGATCCCCCATTGATCTTTTTGAGAAAATTTAATGCAAACAAATAACAGATTCAATCACCATGAAAATAGAAAAACTAATGAACACACAGATTGACATGGGAAAATTTTTTTTAGGTAAAACAACCCCACCATCCAAAACACTCAGCTCAAATTGTATTATTCAACAACAAAAAGTTACAATGCAATCTTAGAGCTATGCTCTTAAGAATATTACATCTTGTCCATTTGGAGAATGTAGGCAACAACATAATCAAATCTTCACACTGTTCTAGCACCCTCACAGGACATTGTGTAGAGTCATCTCACCAAGACAGTAAAATCTCTCAACTAGCCATATGGCCAGCCTAGCCTCTAGGCCTCCACAAGTTCACATCTTTCCCAGTCTAAGAGACTAAGTGTTCATGGTTACAGAAATATGCAAAACCACTTGAACACTCTCATTCTCTCTCTCTTCTCTCATCACCTTTGATCTTGCACATGAGATTACTTGATAATCTCCAACCATGTGCCTACTTGTTCTGCCTGTTCAAGCAATCAACGACCATCAGGATAATTAATTATCCTACCTGCAAGCTTCCATCATTCTTTGATAAGGTGCAATGCTTATTCAGCCAAGCACATCCAGCTACGCAACACTAAAAATGGTTGCAGATACATATCAATCAACCTCCAGACCATCCATTTAATGTAGCTCTATCACAATCAGAAAATAATATTTCGACCAACTAGATCTTGAAGATCTTGTCACATGTTGCCTTCGCATTCGCTTGATGCTCTGACTTCTAATCAAGCTCAGTCGACCGAGCTTCAAGCTCATACTAGCCTCTCCCATGCTACCACTCTAAGTCCAAAAATCCACCATGGTATGGTAGTGAGCCCATGTCGACTCGTTCTCTACCTTCAACTGCACCACCGCTGGGCTTCGTTTTTTCGATCACGGTATGGCAGTGACTGCCAGGCAGACCACCGCAGTCATACCACACTACCATGGAGGTCTTCAGGCCACCCCATGATAGGATGGTGACTGACTTCATAGACCTCCAGCGGTCTTACTATGGCCATTGTGGTGAGACTTCTCACCGCCTACAGTAAGGCGGTAAGTTCCAAACATAATTGCTGCCCTTGAACTGTTAGTAGCCACTCCCACACCGCTCACCATGCTATCTCTATTGCCAGACAAAGACCCCATGGTAAGGAGGTAAGGCATCACTCCACAACCATGCCACTACACCACCAATGAGAAACCTTCACGGTAAGGAGGTAGAAATTCACTCCGCCAACGCACTGCCAACCATGCTACCGCGCCACCTTTGAGCGACCCCTGCAAAAAGGAGGTAACAGCCACGTGGACCGCTGAGCCTTCATTGTGCCACCACCATGCATGGAAGAGACCACTGTGGTAAGGCGGTGACACTTCCCAATCACCAGACCAAGCAGAGTGGCCTATGGTAAAGCAATAGACCACTCAACAATGCCACCAAAGTAAGCTTGCAGCGGTGCAGTGGTAAAGGTGAGAAACATGGAGAAATCAGCCAAGTCCAAAAGGGATCCAAAAATTTGAGGCATAAATTTCCCAACAAGGCAGTCAAATTATCAATAGATAACATGTGTCCAAAGGTAGACACAATACCTTTCAATAATTTCTCATCCTAGAATCTAGAGGAATCTTAGGCAAGCAAACCCAGATAGAAGTTGAATCAGAAGAATAGGAACTCAGAGAAAAACCTACCTCTGATTTCTTCAACATGAAATTAGATTTTCCAATGATCCAAGGCCCCCCACAAAGATCTCCAACAAACCTTCTTCACAAGAGAACAAAAAAGAGAAGAATCCCTTTGCCAGGGCCACTTCCTCAACCTGACCTTTTAGATGGCATTGATTCCTAGATAGGTTGTGAACTAGGTCAATATTGGGACGAGGCCCCAAAATCTTAACAACCAGTGATTGCTCCATTGACAAAATTCCCTTGTCAGTAATATAATTTGGCATAGAGATAAAATATTCACCAGTAGACGGGTCTACAAAGAAGCCCACCAGAGGTGAGGAACTATTCTCCTTAAGCTTCACACCAAACAACTTTTACCAAGTCTTCTCCTCCAATGAAACAACAACTTGTTTAGAAACTCCACAGTCCACAAAAGCCTTAGGAGCCATAGAAAGAGACCCCACCTTGACCAAAGAAGTACCAATAGGACCCAGACCACTAGAGAGAGGAATAAATTTTGAGTTATCCATTGGATAGGACCCACAAGTTGTCCCATCCAAAAGGCAACCTTCTGACACCCTCCTAATTTTAGCTTGACCTCCACCATTAATGCTAGCTCCAGGAGCATGGCTTCCTGCCTTACCAAAATTTTAAATATCCTTACCCAAAACTCCATCTGCATTCACATCATTAGCTACACCAGATGATAGCTCCATGTTTCATTAATTTAATAAAGTAAGCCTATTTATTATTTTAGTAAAAATTAGAACTAACTAGAATTATTCAATTTATGACCAAGAATTATATAACTAGAGATATTATTTGTTTCCAAAGTAGTTTGATATATGTATTAATCAATAGGAATTATGATTCATTAATAGCCTTCAAAAATTGAACCAATGACCAATGATCCATTAAGTGTGTGGAATGTTTGTAGGGTTAGTTTTTGTATTGTCAAACATAAATATAGTATAGAAAATAAGATTGCATATGCTTTGTGTAGAATACAAGAATTATTTATTAGCTTGAGACTCAAATTGAGAAGAATTATTATTATGAAGGATTTTTGTTCCATGCCTATATTTTTAAATACACGCAACCTTGGATGGGAAGTAAGAGTTTATTTAAGGATTATTTATTCGATAAGGATATACATTTATAAGTTAAACCACTATGTTTATTGTGGATATCAATGAGAAAGAATATTATTAAGGAAAGCTATATATTTTAGTATTAGGAGGACACTTTGGTGTGAAAAAAACATTGATATGTGGTAGAGGTATTACTAGCCATATTTTCATTGATATTTCAAAATATTCTTTAAATCTTGATGCAAAAATTTGGCAGGTTATAAAAGGATTTTTACAAAATACAAGATTATATAGCCATTACCAATATCAAAGAAGCCTTAGGAAGTGATTTCTATGGAATTTATCAAACTATCATGAACTAAGATAGTTAATGATTTTATTTTATACTTATATATATAATAATAATAATAATAATAAATGAGATACTTGATTCATTGTCAA
This sequence comes from Sequoiadendron giganteum, assembly GCA_007115665.2. Lineage (NCBI taxonomy): Eukaryota > Viridiplantae > Streptophyta > Pinopsida > Cupressales > Cupressaceae > Sequoiadendron > Sequoiadendron giganteum. The sequence continues at coordinate 245,872,229 of CM021107.1, forward strand.
AAGTTAAATTATGTATTAAAGGCTTTAGATATGATCTTCAAAGAACTAGTTAGTTTATACATGGGTTACTAGAGAGTATCATGTTAAATTGATATATTAACTTTTTTAGTCATTTTTAGCATACAATTTGGAATCATTTGGTTACATAGTTTAATTTTAATTCTATATTTCATCTACAAGTACATGGTTAAACTAAGGGTGTGAAAAAGAATCTTGGTTATCTCTAAAGGTGTTTGGTAGGGAAAAACCTACAAAGTGGGATTTTGTAATGGGGAGAGCCAAATATATATAACATAGCTAAGTGAATGTTACATTGGTAGTTGTCATTACATCGAAATATTGACCTATTAATGTTAGATACAACCACCAGATCTATACGAGATCCATAGTCTAAGGTGCTTAAGCCATGTCATGAACCCAAGTGTTACATTTCACAAGGAAGACCAAGAGACACACCATATTTCAATAGTCCCCCCCAACACAAGCGAGGGGTTCAAACCTATGAACTCGACTCTGATACCAATTGTTACATTGGTAGTTGTCATTGTACCAAAAAATTGACCTATTAATGCCTAATACAACTGCAAAATTTATACAAGATCCACATGAAGTAGTTAAGCCATTTCATGAATGCAAGCACTGCATTGCACAAGGAAGACCAAGGGACCCACCATCTTGCAATAGTGAATATCTTTGTAAGTAGGAAAAAACTTAGATTAATTTTAGGACATCTGGTAAGGGTGTAATAAATCTATTAAATGGAATAAATAATAGATTGTAGGATAGAATAAAAGAGATTTACACAACACATGCATAAGTCAAAAAGTAATTGGAGATGATTAGAATCAAATATGATGTGTTTATAAATTTTTCCCAATCTTTCTCCTAATTTCAAAATTATAAAAGGTAAAAATTTTAGGTTATAAAATAGAAAACCTTGATTTTTGGGTCATTAAGTTAGTTTTTGGGAAAAATAAATATTATAGGTTGTTTAACATGGTCCCTCTAATGGTGACTATTATTTAGTTTTCTTAAAGATCTATAATTTAAGAAAGGGAAAAATCAACCTCTTGGATCAAAAGTTATGACCTCGAAAAGTTGGGCCTTTTGCATGGGAACATAATAAAAAAAATGGACATATAAAAAAGTTTCAAGTGGGAGTTACTCATGTTGAATAAATTATGATACGTGTTAAGAAAAAACATAAGATATATTGGTTAGATGTAATATAATACCCAATTTGGTGATTGGGTCATAACAAGGTTATGGTAGGCGGAAGGAATATGTTATTTTTAGCCTCTAGACTCATCTGGAGATTTGGGTGTTGGATTTACAAGACAGGGATTTGAGCACCATTTTTTGGTGGTTTTGTCTCATGGTATTATAATTACCATTTGATGGTTTTATGTATTATATATCCTATATAATAGGTAGTTGATATATAGGTTCTGTATATTTTTTGTAGATATTATTAGGTTGCTAGAATTTCTAAAGATCTCTAGCAGGTGATACTCCAATGAAGGATTGCTTTGCAAGTGTATTGTGACTATATTTTTCACTAAATAATAATTTGGGATAATTTTGAGAGTGGGGTTTCTTATATTGAAATGGTTTTCCCCATGTACTCCTATGTTATGGTATTTTATTTACTTTATGTTTACATGTGTTTCTTCTTTCTCTAATTGTTAAAATTTTGATAGTTCTATAACAACGTCCTTATAATTTTAGTTTTATAAGGTGTTTTCACATGTCGTGCTACCTTTTATTTGTTACTAGATCTTGATTACTTGATATTCCAGGTGTTGGGTAGAGGGTTTTTGTACTACTCTCTATTTTGAGTGGGAGCATGCATAAAGAGAGTTTTGAACTTGTTGCAATAAGAGATGAACAAATATCAATGATAGAGATGGAGAAGTTATTAGAATTTTTTTTGAGTTATATAATACTAAGATGGAGGATGCACTCATATATCAAGATATATGGGTTGTGGTATCTAGATACAAACTTAAATCTAGATTAATACTATTGTAGTGAACCTTTATAATTATCTATAAGAAACTTATGAGATTAAATCCTTGGTGAATAATATTTTCCTAAGAAATACGATATATACCTTAAGGATGGAGAATGGTGGTTCTATGATTGAACATTTAAATGCCTTCAATATGGTAGTTACCTAGCTGTAATGTATTAGAGTGAAAACAAAGGAGGATTAGTGTATTTATTCAATGTATTATTTACTAGATTCAAGGGACAAATTTGTTATCACCATTAGGAGCACTAAAACCTTTTTTCAAGAAGGAAAATTTGGTTGAATATATATTTTCTAAATAAATGAGGAATTTTGAGTCACCTAATAAGATCGTAAATGTTCATGGAAGATCCAAAGAAAAATAAAATAAGGACAAGAAGTAAGATAATTATAGATCCAAATCTCCTAATTAGTTCAAGGTGAAATGTTATAATTATGAAAATATTCACATATAAGAATATATTTTGAGAAAAAGAAGAAGAAGAAAAAGATAGATTATAACAATGAGTTTAAGAGATCTAGCTAGTATGAAGGTTATTTTTCATTGCTTCCTTTGTTACTCATGCATCATAAGGTTCATGGATGATAGATTATTTTTCTCTTTCCACATAGCCTCACATCAAGGTTTGTTTAAAAATATGATGATGCGATTGTGTACCTTAGGGATGATTATCATCTAAAGATCATTGACCATGGTAGGTTTATGATTTGATTCCTTGGTAAATGAGTGAATGTGAATAATGGTATATTTTATATCACTAGTTTGGAATGGAACCTACTTTCTATAAGTAAATATAATGATACAAGTGTTCAAGTAACAAAGGGTGCAAGATGACCATAGTATATATAGTTTCTACTAAGGATGTTGAAATTGGTACTATATTTTAGCTAAATGAATGGATAGTTCCATGTAATAGTTCTTAAATTATTGTAGTGAAGAGATATGAAAAATATTTACCTTTACCATTATAACGAACAATAAAGAGCTATGTTGTGTCTACTTCTAATGGTCATTATTTTTAGGTACATAAGGGTTCTCATTCTTTAGACACTAAGATAGTTGAAAATAAAATAATTTCATTGCACCAAAGGATGGGTTGCATAGGTGAGAATGGTTTAAGGTCCCTAAAATTTTTTTAAAAAAATTGAGGAGTTGAATTATTGTAATCTTAATTTATTTATTTTGTGAAAAATAGATAAGTGGAAAAACTCATATCCAATTTTACTCTAGTTATCATAGGTTTTCTAGGGTGTTTATTTCAATTTATTATGATTTATTTGGTCCTATTAATATTATTTCAATTTATAAATCTATACATTATATTTAATGATATGGGTTTATTTCTTTAAAATTAAATATAAAATATTTAGTCATTTTAAATAGTTTAAGGCTTTAATAGAGAATTAGACTAGTAGGAAAATCAATATTTTGAGTGATAATGGTGATGAATTTTAGTAAAAAATGTTGATATATTTCATAAGGGTCAATTGATATAAAGATAGAAGATAACTACATAGACCCCTCATCATAATAGAATTATAGAAAGAATCAATAGGACATTGTTGGAGAGGGGTAGGAGTATGCTCAATCATGCTAGCTTGGAGTAAACATTTTGGATATAATTAGTTACCATAAATTTCTATTTTATTAATAGGTCTCCTAGGTCGAAACTTGTTCATAAGACACCTATGGAGGTGTGGTAGGAAAAAAATACCCCATTGATACATATCCATGTCTTTTGTTGCAAGGAATATGCACATGTACCTAGGGAGAAGTAGTCAAAGTTGGATAGCAAGTCTTAATATATTTTTATTGGTATATTTGTGTGAAATATTTCAATATTTCAGACCCTATGGCTAAAATATTTTGGTATTACTATAAGTATTATCTTTATAGAAGTCAAGTCCTCTTCCATAGTATTGCAACTAGAGAATTATGGAAAGAAAGATGTGATTTGACTAACCCTGAAAATTGAGAAGATTAGAATATAATACTATGAAAGAAACAGGGAGGAGGAAAGCTAGAATATTTCATAGTGTTATGAAGAAGATACAAAACATCAAACTTACTTATTTATCAGGTCAACTTAGCAAAGAAAAAACCTAGATATGTATACTCCTTTTGATTGGAGATGTATTTTTTCTTTGAATACTAAAATTGGTGATCCTAAGACTAGAAAGCAGGCTATGGGTGCAAGTGATAAATAATATTAGAAGGTGACCATGGATGATGAGATGGCTGATTTGAAGAAAAATAAAATGTGGGATCTAGTATCTTTACTTTATGGATGAAATATATTGGACACAAATTGGTTTTCAAAAGAAAATTAAGGTATAATGGAAATGTTGAGAAGTACAAGATGAGATTGGTTTTGAAGAAATTTCCCCAATTTAAGGGCTGATATTTTCTTCTCAAAAGCGAAACTAGCATCCATTTGGTTTATACTATCTCTTATTGTAGCATATAATATTAAAGTTGAAAAAATGGATATGTAAATCCCATTCCTTCACTATGAATTAGAGGAAGATATTTAGATGACACATCCAAAGAACTAAATTGATAAAAGAAAAGAGAATTTGATTTATAGGTTGAAGAACACTTTGTATGGTTTTAAGTAATCTCTTAGGATGTCGTACCAATTTTTTGTGTATTTTGAATTAATTAAGGATTTCTAAGACCCATATTGGATCATTGCATCTACTATAAGATTGATGGTGATTTTTTTCTAACAATTGTATTATGTTTTGATGACATGTTATTTTTTAGATAGTGATAAAGGTTTGATTTATGAATTTATTTCTCATATTTTAGCATAATTTTATATGGAATTAGGGGAATCCAAGTACATCTTGAGGATGGATATGAGAAGAGATAAAGTAAAAATAAAATTTGGGTGGGCTAGAGTAAATATGTATACCTATTGTTGAAGAGGTTTAACATGTTAGATTGTAGGCTATTGTGTCTTCTAATTATGATGGGGACACATTTATTTGTTGAGTAGTGTCTAGTTTCTCCTAGTGAGATGGAGGATGTGATTAGAGAACCTTACTCTTTTGCAATTTGGAGTTTGATGTATGTTATAATTTTAAAAATAATAGATATTATCCAAGTAACTTGGTTGTCCTTAAACAATTTATGGCTAACTTTATATGAGTACATTGGGATGTAGTGGAGATGGTATTCAATTATTTGTGGGATATTTTGAATATTCCATTTTCTATCATATATATCCTTTAGGAGATAGAAATTCAATTTATATTCATGGATTTATACTAAGTTAAATATTTTAATTGTAGAAGATCCACTAGTGGATATGCGTTCACTATGTTTAGAGGTTTAATCAATTGAAAGCATAAGAAAAAAGATATGGTCTCTTTGTCCACTATGAAACAAAACTACATGATAGTAACTCATGATTTTAAAAAATCCATCTATATCAATATATTATACTTAGATTTTAGGCTAGAGGAAAGAGCTAATATAATTAATTATGATAATCAAAGTGTCATATATAAAGAAACAAACTTTGAATCTCATGTGAGGATGAATTACATTAATTTATAGTACCATTTTTTGGATATGATCAAGGATGGGAGAGTGATGCTTAAAGATTTGATAATTTGTAGATTTTTTTGATGCACTAATGAAGTGAGTGAGCACAATAGTCTTTTGGTGACCCTATGAGTCTATGGGCCTCTTAGCCCTTAGAAATTAGATTATTATGTTGATACTCCACTTTTTCTTGCAAGGTTTTTGATAAGCTAGATAATGTAAGGAAAGGTGTTTAAACCTTTATTCTAATGTTAAAATTACTAAATTCATATTTTTTTAGTTAAAGTAGAAAAAATCAACTTCTAGTAGGTATAGAGTTGGTGTTTTTCTAAAATAAATATTTTGGGTTGTTTGATACTGCTTCTATGGGTACTTGTAGCTTAGGTCTCTTCAAGCTCTAAAATTTTAGAAGAAGAGGCCTTATTGGAATCCTAGATCAAAAGCAATGGCCTCCAAAATTTGGGGCTTACGATAAAAGAGGTATAAGGGAGAGTTATACTTGTTGAAAAACTTATGATGCATGTTAAGATAAATCATAAGGTATATCTGGTTGAAGATAATGGAACGACATTAAAATTCCAAATTTGGTGAGTGGATTGTAATGAGGATGTGATAGGTGCGATGAATATGCCATTTTTATCTCGTAGATTCATCTTAAGATTTGAGTGCTACATTTTAAAGATAGGGATTTGGGAGCCATTGTTGAGGTGGTTTTAAAACATGGTTTTCTAATTACTACTTGAGGGTTTCATGTACTATTGATCCGGTGGACACTTTTTAGTGGAAATTGAAGTGTCTCATTTTTCTCCAGAATCTACACCATCAGAAAGAGCTCAGTGTCCCGGTTCCAACGCAACTCGAATGGAGCAAAAAGGAGTCCGTTTGCACGAGTTATGGCCAGTCAAACCTTTGGTCAAACTGGAATCAGGGGCATCCAGGAAACGAAAAAAATGATGTCGTCAAAAGTTGTCAAAGTTGGCATCATCGGGAAGATCTCGTCGCAAGCTTTCCAACGCAACTCATTTCGTCGAAATCCGACAACGGACGTTAGAGTTATCAGCGGTCAAAGCTCCTAGTTGACTTGGTGACCGGAGGGTGAATGATGACGTCAGCATCCGTACAAGATGACGTCAGCAGTCCGTACAAATCCGAAGTGGATCAACCAGATGTTGACACGTGTCAAGTCCGTATAGGTGACGTGGCATGTGAGTTAGATGGTACGGACCTATCGGCGGCCGACACGTGGCATCCGTACCCCAGTCAGCATCCTCGTTGGCATCTCTGTCAGCATTCCGTACATGAGTCATCGGCACAGTTGGCATCCGAGTTGGCAGACACGTCATCGCATAGTCATCATCCGAGTTAGCGTATGTTGGCCTCCACGTCAATGCATAGTTGGTAGATGAGTCAGCCTCCACGTCGGATCCTAGTTGGCACATAGTCAGCAGACACGTCAATTACACATCAGCGTTTTCGGCGAATTAGCATCCTCCACGTCTTCGGTGAGTCATTGTCCACGTCATCAAGTTGGGCGAATCGGTGTTCGCCACGTGGCCACGCGGTCTCTCTCCTCCGTCGGTTGGTGGAAAAATTTGTTTCAACTGCCCGCAAGGGGCTCGAACCGTCGACCTTTGAATTGCTATCCGGGCGGGCTACCAACAGGCCACATAGCGACCACTACTATGGATATGCCAGTTGTTGGTTTTGATTAAGATTTTGTTTGAAAATTTGTTTTAAAAACAAAACGGCCGGCGGGTTTTGAACCCCGAACCGGCCGGGACCCAAAATGGACAACCACCGTTAGGCCATCGGGTGGTTTGACAACATATGTAGACATCGGTTGATTTTGGTAACATGTGGAAACCGAATGCCTATCAAATTTAAACAAAATCCTAAATTAAAATAAACAAACAACTATAATCCTTTTTTTTAAAGGATCAAATCAGACCCCCAAAACAATATTAGCCCGGAAATGAATAAATAAAGGGCTAAAATGAAGATTAAGGGAGATTATCCTGATTATTTTTATGTAATTAGGGGATATTGAGATTTTATATGCAAAAATTGGGAGATTGTTTGAACATTTTATGTATTTTGGAGAGATAAGGTGATTTGGAGAATATTTTGTAAAGCAATTGGTTAGTAACCAAATTGAGAAAATTTCATGTATTTAAAGGGGGCTTGAGAGAAGAGTTGGAATCAAGTTTTTTTTCAGGTGATGAAGTTCTAATGCTGAGGCGTCAAAGAGAGGTCTTGTTGGAGAATTCTTTCAGATCATTCTTGCATATCAGAGCATCGTTACGCTGCCAAAATGCTTGGAGAATGGTGGTGCTTTTGTAATTGATTTGGAGATTAATCGGATTGGTCACACTCTAATTGGAGTGGACCCGGAGACGTAGTCACTCTCGTGACGAACTCCGAAATCAAACACTGTTTGCACTTCTCTCTTTCTCTCTTTCTGTCTCTCATTTCTTTTCATTCTGTTATAATCACCTTGATTACGTTCTTTATGTTATTTCCTTAAGTTAATTTCATTTTAATTAACTTGAAATAATCATTGTAAAGCATTGTAAAAGTTTAAGCATTTAAACTGCAATTTAGTCTAGATCCTATACAGATCAACTATATATCCTATATATTAGGTGCTTGAGATGGAGGTTTTGGGTGAATTTTGTAGATATTTTTGAGCTAAACAAATTTCTCCAAATATTTGGTTGGTGATAATTCTATTCATAGGATTGATTTGCAAGTGTATTGTAACAATTTTGTTCACTAAATAATATATTCAGATAATTTAGAGTGTGGGTTTTTCTCATTCAAAATGGTTTTCCCCGTGTACACATATTTTAAGGTATATTATTTATTTTATGTATATACGTGTTTCTTCTTTTTGTAATTGTTAAAATATTAAAATTTGGACAACACTCTCCTTCAAATTATAGTGCAAGAATCATTTCCATGGATGTACTATCTTTATTGATTCCATAGTGCATATGATCATAAAATAGATAATATTTATTCAAAAAAAGATACAATCATTGCAAAATTGAGGAAGGAATAATTTTATAGGATAAAAGTTTCAAAACTTAAGAATATCGATCTTTAAAATATTTTACATAGATTTTGTAAAGAATTATTATCAAATTAATATTTTTTAGGGTTTGAAAATATCATTAATATTTAATTTTGTTTATATGCATTCATATCATGGAATTGAAGGTTTTTATCATAGCACATCATTGTCTCATAATCTTGATTAAAATTAGCACATACATAAGAAGTGAGAAGAAATATTACATATTTTAGGTATGTGTGTAGGCAAGAGAATGGGGAAAAATTAGTATAATGAATAAATTATTAGATGGAGAGGGAAAGGAACAAAAGAGGAAAGATTATTTTTTAAAGAATAATTAGGCCAAATTGGGTGTGTAAAGAAATGTTTCTCACTTCTATAATTTGAGCCCTTGGTATAAATATTTTTTGGGTATGTTTAGGATCATGATGGGCCAAAAAGTGGCAATGGGATAAAATTACGTTTTGGATCGACTCAAAAATGCAGAAATGCCGAGTTGACTTTTTTAGGCTCGGGTGTCAATACATTCATCCGAAGCAATGCCCAAACCTATTTTCTCCAAATCAGATATCTGATTTGTGCAAACAATATAAATAAAAAAAATTGACTGTTAAAGTTCATTTCACACAATTTGGGTGCGGGCGCGCAAGGAGAAGTCAAGATCCGATATCCGCTTTCACCAGATATTCCATTTCGAAGGTAAGTTTTTTTTTTTTTGATGTTGTAATCGATTTTTCAATTAGATTCTTATAATTTTAAGTAGTTTTTATGAATTTTTTTTCAAAAGTTGGGTTTTTTTATTGATTTTTATTAAAAACTAGAGTTTACAATGGATTTTTATTAAAAATTAATGTTTTTAAATAAAAATTTTGATTAAAAACTAGAGTTTGTTATGGATTTTTGTGAAAAAGTAGGGTTTATTATTAGTATTATTAAAAAATAGGGTTTTTTTACAATAATTTTATTTATATTGTGTAGTTTCTATTAGATTAATTATTTTTTAACTTTAATCAGGTATTATGGCTGAGAAAGAAAATGCACAAATGCCAAACACTCCACCACCTCCACAGCCACCTAATGAAGACTTATTTGGTGAAAAAGTGGGGCAATTGTGGGGCATTTGTGAAGTTTATAAGAAAATCCCTTGATTGAGAGATATGACAAACACATTGAAGGAAATAATTAAAAATATAGAAACCCTCTCCACCCAACATAATGCCTTTCATTCATGGTGAGAAGACATGAGGGAATATTATGCATGTGGATTGTCTTACAATGATGTGAAAGATCTCCAAATAACCAAAGCCCAAATAGCCTCTTTATTCACTAATCCCCATGCCGGTTTGCCAGTGAATGTTAATAAACCAAAACTTTCTATAAAATGGTGCATGAATAGGGAAATTGTAGATAAATTTTGGGATCATTGGTGTATGGTTTTTGATAAACCACCAAACAAAAATTATGATATAAAATTTTACTATATTAAGAAAATATATGTTGAGTTTGTGTTAGGGCATCATCTCAATTAATTTGACATTAAACCCTTCCAAGACATCATTGCAGCTATGCCCCGGGATAGACCAGGGGCAATTAGAGTAGTCTTGCACCCATATGTTCCCCCTCCTCCCCTTCCTCCGCTACCTCCATTATATCATTTAGAGATTATCCAGAATGCAGCCACATAGACTATTCAGGCTATTCACTCTTTGAGTTGTCATTTGGTTTCACATGCTTCTACAATAGCTCAGCCACATTCTGGTGATGTTGGTAAAGGCTTGAGTGTTGTTGCATCATCCTCCTCATGTCCACATATTTTTGTGCCACATAATTTCACTATGTGCCACTAGATATGTTTGGGTCTTCTTGTACTGCCCGTTGAGCATCCCTTGGACACTTCTTATTATGACCTCCATGATGTGGACATTATAGATCAGTCGTAGGGGAATGAAGCACACCCTACAGAGTCCTCTCCTGCTAGAGAGGGGGATGTTGGAATAGTGACATAGGTAAGATTTAAGTTGTAAATTCATAACTTTCATTTGTTTTTAAATGAATATTAATAAGAGATAGTATCAAGTACTAATATTTATTTATATGGTCTATTTAAGAGTTGATGTTTGAGGAGGAGCTCACACAAGTGACTGATAGCACCCTTAGGGCCATTTCATTTGGCTTTGACATGCACACAGTATATATTTTTGCACTCACTCATTTACATTTTTTATTATATACTTGCTTGTCATTTCAATTGTCATTAATGAAATTATATAATAACTTAAATATGTTTATCTTATTTTCCTCTTGTAGGAAATACCTAGTGTGAGTGAGGTGCAGCCTCGTCAAGACTATGGAGATTCAAATTTAGATAAGGGGAAGGTAATTGAACTCAAATTGGAATGAATTAATATTTTTAAGATCTTATATTGATTATACATACATCGACATGGATTGGTAGTTTCATATGTACTTGTCATTTTTATGTACAAGCGATTATGAGATATACATCATTGTTGACAAGTGACACACCACCTGAAGGAGATAAAGAAAAATATCAACCTAAAGAGGTATGTGTATATTTATTTTTTGTTTGGTAAATATGTTCCTATTACCAATAACCATATGCTAACTTGGATCAATTTTATTTTTTTGTTCACATATATAGATTGGCATTTCAAAAGTTGGTTTGGTATATTCTAGGACTTCTGACCCTTTGAAGAGATGTATATTTCAGGTAATCAAGATTTCAATTTTAGAATTCAATTAAAATTCAATGTATATTAATTTTGATGTTAATTATTCGATTTTAAATTATATAGTATAACTAATCTCAATTGTGATTTGAATTTTTCTTGTGCAGCTACCTTTAGAGATAGCGAGTGCTTCAAAGAGGCTCAATTTTGATGATCCACCAGTAGTTTAGGATGAGATAGACACTTTGGCATGTAAATTTTGAATAGATATTAAGATGGCATATGCCACATTTTGTAAAAAAATATTTGAGTTGGCATCGATGCCATTTTTGTATATGGACATACACTTGATTATTGGATAATTTGATATATAGAAGTTGACAATCGAAATTTAATTTATTCCTCATGTGCATGATTAAACTCTTTGAAAATCTTATCTTGAACAATGGTTAAATATCAATGTACAATAGCATAAAAAAGAATGGTTATATTATGTAGTTTATATTTATATCACTAATTACATTTCATTGCACATCTTTCAAACTCAAAGCATTACTTCACATTGCATAACTAACAACTAGATGTTGATAGATGAAAAAAATTCAGTTACAATATAGTTTTTACAAAGTCATCCTAATCATTTATCCAATTATTTCATATTGCATAACAAAAAAATATTCCAACAGTTTTCAATTGCATTTTCTTGTCATGGAATTCTATGATACCAAATTTCTTTGAGGCTTTTTTTCCAATAGTCCACTACCTTGTCTATGCTCCCATATTTTTCATACATGTCTACCAGAGCTTTTTATCAAACAACTCACTTGCTTGTTGGTAGAGATTATTGGAACTTGTATGCTTTGACCTCACTCAATACTCAAACCACTTCATTCCCTCTTAATTTTTTTTTTTTAAATTAAAATATCATTGTATTATGCTACCCCATAATTTGGCTTACATTTTCTTTGTAAAATCACCAATTTCCCCCTGTTTTTGCCCCTTCCAACTACGACTTCACACTTTTACTCTTCTTAGGTTACTCTTATCACTCAGACCTCTTAAAAACCATTAAATACACATGTTCCAATAGTTTCCAACAAGTTACAACCTATTTTCATTCAACTTTTCAAAATCTCACTCTCTAGCCTTACTCAAAAGGCACAAAAAACTGTGTTTCTTAACAAGGAAGCCTTCTTAGACCACTCTAATCCCTTTATCACCCCTAAAACCTTGATCCTACACCTACCCCTATCTAATTCATTCCCATTCCTCTGAAGTACAACCTATACAGGAGGAGGAATGGCCTTGTCAATTTATGAAATCTTACATGTTTTAGGTGCTCCTACACAATACTCCCCGAGTTCTCTTCACAATATTTCTTAGGTTCTTTATGGTTAAAACCATCCCCATAGTAGCAGATAGACATTTGCAACACAACCAAATATTACAACCAAGGATAATCCCCTATCCTAACACCATATTCCTCAAAATCTTTTTCTCTAGCCTTAACTAGGCCACTCACCATCAACTCTTCCTCTCTAGTTTCCCAACTAATCTACTATTTGCAAGATTAGAAATTTGAAGGTTGATAGTTTGAGAGGTTAGGTGTGATATATTAATGTTAAATAAGGTCAATGAAGACCATTTAAGGTGTATTAAGTTGAAGTTTTGAGTCTAGGGGTCCAATATGCCAAAAATGCATTCTTGCTCCAAAATTATAAAAATTGCCATGTAGTCTTTTGAAGGAAAATTATTAAAATTGTAAAGGGAAGTGAAAGATAGGAATCTAGAAGTTGTGGTAGGGTTGAAATAAAGGTTTTTGACTAGATTTTCGCAATAAGCTATGGTCTCATGGCTTTTTTTAGCACAAAAAATAGCATTGGAGTTTGGTTGGAGGCATAAAAAAATCTTGTTCTACAACTCATATGACCAAACCGATTTTTCCATCACATCTGGATGGGTACGTTTAGGTTAGGTATGGTTCCCTTTCACACCCAAATAGACCGAAGCAGTTTGAGCTACGTTCAATCAGCGCAATCCCTTAAGAGTCCAAAGTATAGAAGGACAACAATCTTTGACGGACTGTTACTCAAAAACCATGATGCTTATAGACACTTCGTCTGAGAATATGGGATCATGTTGGGACCATCTACAATAACCTCTCTCGGTTTTTTCTATCTCGAAGGCATTTTCTCATGGTGATGAGTTTTCAGTTGAAGGAAAATTTTTCAAATGCAAGCAATGTAAAGTTCCAAAGTGGTGCAACTTTCATTCTCCAACTCGTACGGACAAATAAACTATTCCAAAAACATCTAGATGGGTAGGTTTATGCTAGGTATGGTCCTCTTTTGCATCCAAATATGCCGAATCACTCTAAGCTACATTGGACCAACGATTTCCCTTAAGAGTCCAAAGTGCTAAAAGGAAACAATCTTCGAAGGTATATTTATTGGAAATCGTGACACTTATAGACTCTTCATCTGAGGATATAAGATTGTGTTAGGACCATATACAATAACCTCTCTCATTTTTTGATATCTCGGAGGCGTTTTCCCATGGTGATGAGTTTTTAGTTGAGGGAAAAGTTGCCAAATGCAAGCAATGTAAAGTTGCAAAGTGGTGCAAATTTCATTCTCTAACTCATACAACCAAATGGGCTGTCCCAACACATCTAGATGGGTACTTTTAGGTTAGGTATGATTCCCTTTCACACCCAAATATGTTGAATCACTCTGAGCTACATTGGATAGACGATTTCCCTTAAGAGTTCAAAGTGTTAAAAGACAAAAATCTTCGAAGGGCTATTTCTTTGAGACCATGATGCTTAGAGACTCTTCGTCTGAGGATATGGGATCATGTTGGGACAATATAAAATAACCTCTCTCATTTTTTGATATCTTGGAGGAATTTTCCCATGGTGATGAGTTTTCAGTTGAGGGAAAAGTTGCCAAATGCAAGCAATGTAAAGTTGCAAAGTGGTGCAACTTTCATTCTCTAACTCGTACGACAAAAAAAACTATTCCAACATGTCCAGATGGGTATGTTTACACTATTTATGGTTCCCTTTCATACCCAAATACGCCAAATCACTCTAAGCTACATTGGACCGGCGATTTCCCTTAAGAGTCCAAAGTGCTAAAAGGCAGAAATATTTGAAGGGCTATTTCTTAGAAATCGTGATGCTTATAGATACTTTGTCTAAGGAAATGGGATTGTGCTAGGACCATCTACAATAACCTCTCTCAATTTTTTTATCTCAAAGGCGTATTCCTGTGGTGATGAATTTTCAGTTGAGGGAAAAGTTGCCAAATCCAAGCAGTGTAAAGTTGCAAAGTGGTGCAACTTTCATTCTCCAACTCATACGAACATTTGAACTGTTCCAACACATTTGGATGGTTACTTTTACGCTATTTATGGTCCTATTCTGCACCCAACTACGTCGAATCACTCTTAGCTACATTGGACCGGTGATTTCCCTTAAGATCCAAAAGTGCTAAAAGGCAACAATATTTGAAGGGCTATTTCTTGGAAACTATGATGCTTATAGACTCTTTGTGTGAGGATATCAGATCATGTTAGGAAAATCTACAATAACCTCTTTCGGTTTTTGATATCTCAGAGGCGTTTTCCCGTGGTGATGAGTTTTTAGTTGAGGGAAAAGTTGTCAAATGCAAGTAGTGTAAAGTTGTGAAGTGGTGCAACTTTCATTCTCTAATTCCTATGACCAAATGGACTATTCCAACACATTCGTATGGGTACATTTACACTAGTTATGGTTCCCTTTCCAACTCAAACATTCCAAATCACTCTGAGCTACGTTGGACCAACAATTTCTCTTAAGAGTCCAAAGTGCTAAAAGGAAGAAATATTTGAAGGGCTATTTCTTGGAAACAATGATTCTTACAAACCATTCATCTGAGGATATACGATTTTGTTTGGACCATCTACAATAACCTCTCTCGATTTTTTCTATCTTGAAGGCATTTTCCCGTGGTGATGAGTTTTTAGTTGAGAGAAAAGCTATCAAATCCATGCAATGTAAAGTTGGAAAGTGGTGTAACTTTCATTCTCCAACTTGTACAACCAAAAAAAATGTTCTAACACATCTAGATGGGTACATTTACGCTAGGTATGGTCCTCTTTTGCACCCAAATATGCTAAATCACTCTGAGCTACATTGGACTGGCGATTTCCCTTAAGAGTCCAAAGTGCTAAAAGACAACAATCTTTGAAGGGCTATTTCTTGGAAACCATGATGCTTATAGAATCTTTTTCTAAGGATATGGGATCATGTTGGGACAATCTACAATAAATTCTCTCAATTTTTTATATCTCGGAGGTGTTTTCCTGTGGTGATGAGTTTTGAGTTGAGGGAAAAGTTGCCAAATGCAAGTAGTGTAAAATTGCAAAGTGGTGCAATTTTCATTCTCTAACTCGTACAACCAAAAAAAAATTTCCAACACATCCGAATGAGTATTTTATGCTAGGGTATGGTCCTCTTTTGCACCCAAATACACCAAATCACTCTGAGCTACATTGGACTGACAATTTCCCTTAAGAGTCCAAAGTGCTAAAAGGCTGCAATATTTAAAGGGCTATTTCTTAGAAACCATGATGCTTATAGATACTTCGTCTAAGGATATAGGATTGTGTTTTGAACATCTACAATAACCTCTCTCAGTTTTTTCTATCTCAGAGGCCTTTTCTCGTGGTGATGAGTTTTCAATTGAGGGAAATGTTGCCAAATGCAACTAGTGTAAAGTTGCAAAGTGGTGCAACTTCCATTCTCTAACTCGTACGACCAAACGAACTGTTCCAACAAATCTGGATGGGTATGTTTATGCTAGAGAGGGTCCTATTTTTCACCCAAATATGTCAAATCACTCCAAGCTACATTGGACCGATGATCTCCCTTAAGAGTCCAAAGTGCTAAAAGGCAACAATCTTCAAAGGGCTATTTCTTGGAAACCATGATGCTTATAGAATCTTCATCTGAGGATATGGGATTGTGTTGGGACCATCTACAATAACCTCTCTTATATTTTTTTATCTCAAAGGAATTTTCCCATGGTGATGAGTTTTTAGTTGAGGAAAAAGTTACCAAATGCAAGTTGTGTAAAGGGAGAGAGGAGAGAGGGAGAGGGAGAGGGAGAGGGATAGGGAGATTGTGAGAGTGAGAGGGAGAGTGGGATATGGAGAGGGAGAGGGAGAAATGGATATTGGGAGAGGGAGGGAGGGTTTAGAGTTGAGGGAGAGAGGGTTTAGAGTTGAGGGAGAGGAGGAGAGAGAGGGAGAAAGGGAGTGTGGGAGAGGGGAGGGAATGGAGAGAGAGAGGGTTTAGGGTTGAGGGAGAGAGGGAGAGTGGGAGATTGGGAGTGATAGTGGGAGAGTGAGAGAAGAAGAGGGAGAGTGGGAGGAAGAGTGGGAGAGTGAGAGGGAGAGGGATAAAGGGAGAGGAAGAGAGGGAGAGAGAGAGAGAGTGGGAGAGTGGGAGAGGAAATAGGTTGAAGTTTGTGGGAGAGAGGGAGAGTGGAGGAGGGAGAGTGGGAATTGAGAGAGGGAGAGGGAGAGGGATAGAGAGAG
>CM021107.1:245899546-246109872 GCA_007115665.2 Sequoiadendron giganteum
GTTGGCTTCCTCTATCGTTCTTTTGTTGTTGATGGATTTTGTGGGTGTCCATGGGGGTAGTTTTGACATTGGGGATTCTTGTCTCCTCTCCTCCATATGTTCTTGGACTATTGTTTCCATGTTGTGAATGCCTTTGATGGTGTGAATGGGGGTTTTCATCACCCTGCTTCTTGCATCCCTTGTCTATTCTATGTTTGGTCTTGTGCCTTTGCAACTATGGTCTCTTCATGGTCTAGGCTCAGTTTCTACTATGAGATATTTTCCTAAGAAGGCTTGTTCTCTCCCTTTCTCCTCAATTGGGTTGATGTATTCTAGTTTTGTGGTGCAACCCATTTTTCATGTTCTCCTTGATGGGGAGATTGGTAAATTGGTGATCGGTGGTTCTTTGGTACTTTTATCTTTTATGTTGGTGTTGGGGGTTTTCTTTTTCTTTATCCCTTTTGTGGTTGTGCTCGACTGGTGATGTCCCATGTCTATTGGTATCTCTAATGTGTCCTCTTTCTCTTATAGTTTAAGGAGAGTGGGTTAATTTTGTAAGTTCCTATAGTGTTTGTGGAGGACCCTACCTTGTTTTTTTGTGGTGAGTTTTTTGCTTCAATAAGGCTTCTTGGTCTATGGAAGTGGTTGTTAGTTTGGGGCTTGTGGTTGGATAGTGGAGGGGGATCTTCCTTGGTTCGATGATGCTTGTCTTTCTCTCTAGTACTTTCTACCATGGTGTGTCTTGGAGATGCCTTGTTCCCTTTAGCTGTAAGTATGAATGAGTATGGTGGTTTTGTCATTAATGTTATCATTCATGTCAACATAGTACAAGTTGTTGCAGTGAAAGGAATCAAGTGATTTTAGGTGGTACATGTGTAGTTGAGTTATTGTAGAGATTTTGTGAGTACATGGAGCTATCTTTATGGTGTTTTAGGTGTGTTCATATGATGAGTTACCAAGTTCTTCTGAGAAAACTAATAAATAATGAAGAGAGAGTTGTGTGTGTGTTCATAATGTGCTTCGATATGTGCTCTATATTTCTTTTGTGTTGATCCTATGCTTGTGAAAATTTATAGTGTTTCTTATGGGAATCCTTGGGTAATATATCTTGGATTATATCTTCTAGTTTGATAAACATTGAAATTTGTGTTCACTGATTTGTGAATTGGTCTGGCAGAGTTGTTTGTTTTTTGGAATAGGAGAAATGTTTCTACTTCATAGTCTTTCACTAGTTTTCTTTAGGTCTTGAAATTTTTGAAGGATTTTAATGGTGTTATCTATGTTCCATCAAAAAATTTGATGTTTTGGTTCTCCAAAATACTAGTTCTAGAGTTACTATTTGTGTCTATACAGTCTGGATGGACTAATGGAAAGTGTTCTTTTTATGAAAGTTTTTACAGTTGTTTAGGATGAATCTGAAGGCATCTAAGAGATGTTCTAGTGTTTAGTGAAGCATTTTATGTGTTCCACATGTTATCCTCTTTTTGCGACATGTTAAATTCAATGTTCATTGGTGTTTTCTTTAGGTTTGGCCGACCTAGTGTTTACACGTCATGCGAGAGATAAGTATCAATTAAAGAAGTGTGTGATTGACCCAAGATATTGTTTTAGGTCCTAGTTAAATATTAATTTGGTCCACTCTCTTTCTCATCCACCATCAAAATGTTGAGTCGTTGACCGAATTTGAATTTGTAAAAATAAAGAGTGTGTAGTTGACCTTGGAGAAAGTCTCTAAGATTGAAGATGGTATAAATAAAAGGTAGGGTGTTAAGGTTTGTAAGCCACAAGTGTGAGAAGTGAAGTAGATGTGAAAGATTTGTGTGAAAGTGATCTCAGGCAATGATAAATTCAATGTGTTAGACTCTTGAAGGTAGTGAGTTGATGGTGTCTGTAATTCTTTGATCAAGGCTACGAATGTGTGTGAGTTGCAGTGGTGGATCTTTTGTTGCATTGAGATAATTTTCTGTATGTAACATTATTCTTTATATGTTTCTATATTTGTAGGTAGTGAGTCCTATCTTGGGCAGTGAGCCCTTTGGCAATGGTCCTTTGTAATCGGTTTTGCAATTACTCTTATATTGTGATTTAACCCTCACCATGGTTTTTCCTTCATTGGGTTTTCCATGTAAATCTAGTTTTTCTTGTTTTTTCTTTTGTTATCTCCACTTCATGCTTATGCTTAATAATAGATTAAAGTGAATGTGGAATGGTTTAAGATTTTTGGTGAATGTGATTAGATACAACTGATTCACCCCCCCTCTGAGTTGTCTTGTGCAATTCAACAATTGGTATCAGAGCTTTGGTTCCTTGAAGAAGAGCTTAATCACTTGAGGTAGATTCGATGGTGCACAGATTGATAATCCCTATGTTTTCTTGGTCTAACTATATTTTCTAGAAAGCACGGATGAGAGGTTACCTAATCTCTCTTGGTTACAAGACTTGGAAAGTTGTTGAGACAAAATATGTTGAGTTAGCAAGTGCTCCTTCTGCAAATGCGATTTCTACCTATGAACAAAATGAAAAAGAAAAGTATGCAATCTATAGTTCTTTATCTAAGACTGAGCTAATAAAATTTATTTCATTAGGCATTGCTTATGAAGTCTGGGAAAATTTGAAAGATATCTATGAAGGAAATGATACAGTCAAATTATAAAAGAAGTTAACAACTAAGCACAAATATGGGAACTTGAAAATGGAAGAAGGTGAGGATATTGCAATCTACTTTTAGAGGGTTGATATTTCCTAGTAAATGAAGTCAAAAATCAAGGCGGTACTTTGAAAGATGAAGATGTAATGGAGAAAATTTTCATAACCCTACCAGAGAGTTATAGTGATATGGTCTCAACCATTGAGGAAGTGTATGATCCAAATAAATTTAATAAAGAACAATTATTTCACACCTTGAATGCATTTGAAATGAGAAAGTTTGGAAAAGAAAATGAGAAAATAGAAACAACCTTCAAAGCAACAAAGTGAGAATATGATCTGGATAGTGAAGGTTCAGAGGAGTTGGAAGAAAATTTTACAAGGAAGCTCAAGCAAGGTACTTGTAAGTACAAAGTTATGTTACCTTTTAAATGATTTAGTTGTGGAAATATTGGTCACTATGCTTCAAGATGTCCAAATAGAGCCATACACAAGAAGAGAAAAGAAAATAAAGAAAAAAGGTTCAAGAAATTGTATTATGTTAGCGAAGATACTGGAATTTTTGATCATGAATCTGATATTGAGGGTGATAAAGATGAATGCATGTTTCTAACCTTAGATAATAAATCAGTGTCTACTAACCATGGAAGATGTGCAAGGGAATGTGGTCTAGAAAACAAGAAGGAAGAGATGGAAAGCTCTCTGATTTTTGCCTTTCATGCTAGACAAGAAAAATAATATTGGGTAATTGATAGTGGCTACTAAAATGATATGATTGGAGACAAAAGTAAGTTTACTAAACTTGAAAATCATGATGAAGGAATAGTCATGTTTGGACATGGTTCTAGTGTAAAGATTGGAAAATGAACAATTATTTTTGATGGAAAACACAATACTAATGATGTCTATTATGTTAAGGGCTTAAGGAATAACATCTTGAGTGTTGGAAAAATGTGTAGCAAAGGATTTAAGCTTGTGTTTCAAGATAATACTTGTGAGATCATAAAAGAGCTCATAGCAATGGTAGTTGCAAGAAGATGAACATATGGAAACATTTATCAGCTTGAGGGTGTTGATGGTCAGTGTTTTGTGTCTCAACTTAATGAAAGTTAGCTATGACACTAGAGGATGGGACATGTAAAATTTCAGAACCTAATCAGGATTAGTTCAAGAGAATTTGTTAGGGATCTACCAAAAATCACAAATCCTACCTATGATGTCAGTTGGGAAAACAAACAAGTTGCATCTTTAAAGGAAAAGAATAGTCAAATACCAAAATGTTGGAATTGATTCATACAGACCTCTGTGGTCCTACAAGAACAAAAATTCTTAAAGGTGAGAGGTATTTTATGCTTTTCATTAATGAGTACTCTAGAATAACATGGGTTACTTTTCCTAGGGAGAAAGCTCAAGCTATAGAAAGATTCAAAGTGTTCAAGGATATGGTAGAAAATTAAGTGAATCTGAAAATAAAATGTTTAAGGTTTGATAGAGGTGGATAATTCATCTCCAATTAGTTCAATATGTTTTGTAAAGGGTATGGTATAAAGAGGCATCTTTCTACTCCTAGAACTCCTCAAAAAAATGGAGTTGTTGAGAGGAAGAACCAAATAGTTCAAGAAGTTGCAAGGACTATGATGAGTGAGGAAAATGTACCTAAGGTATACTAGAAAGAAGAAATTCACATTGTTGTCTATATTCTTAATAGAATTTTTTATCAAAGGCAACAACACAAAGACTCCTTATGAGTTGTGGTATTGTAAAATTATTATTGTTAGGTACTTTAAGGTGTTTGGAAGAAAATGTTATATTAAAACAGATGATGATAATCTAGCAAATTTTGATGTAATATGTGATGTAGGTATTTTTCTTTGATATGCAACCAAAATAAAAGCATATAGATGCTAAAATTAAATATTTAGAAAGATTGTTGAAAGTGAAAATGTGAATTGTGATCAAAATATGCACAGTCTAGTTGAAATAAGTGAAAATGAACTAGATGAACCTATTTGAAGACAAGAGAAAGAGAAGGATAAGGAAGAAGAATAAAAAATTGAAGAAGAAGAGACTCTGAAACCTGCTCCTAAGACTGCAAAATATGTATAGAAAAATAATTTGGAAGAACAAATAATTGGAGACAAAGGAAAAGGTGTAACAACAAGAAGCAAAGTGGAAGAAGATGAGGTAAATTTGTGTCTACTTTCCAAGATAGAACCTAAAATAGTGTGTGAAGCATGAAAATATTAAAATTGGGTTAGAGCCATGAAAGAGGAATTATAATACATAGAGAAAAAAAAGACATGGGAATTGGTTCCTAGACCGGTAAACAAGAATTTAATTGGTAAAAACTGGGTATTCAGGAGTAAACTAAATTAAGATGGTGAATTAGTAAGAAACAAAGCAAGGATTGTGTGCAAAGGTTATTCACAAGTTGAAGGAATAGACTTTGACGAGACATTTTCTCTGGTGGAAAGAATGGAGGCCATTAGGATGTTTTTGGCATTTTCTTCTCACAAAGATTTCAAGGTATACCAGATGGATGTCAAGTCTACATTCTTGAATGGAGAATTCAAAGAAGAGGTCTACATGGAACAACCAGAGGGATTTCAGTTATCAAATCAATTGGATATGATCTGTATGTTGAAAAATACACTATATGGACTTAAACAAGCTCCTAGAG
Organism: Sequoiadendron giganteum; assembly: GCA_007115665.2. Classification (NCBI taxonomy): domain Eukaryota; kingdom Viridiplantae; phylum Streptophyta; class Pinopsida; order Cupressales; family Cupressaceae; genus Sequoiadendron; species Sequoiadendron giganteum. The sequence goes on from CM021107.1 coordinate 245,904,852, forward strand.
CATGGTATGCAAGGTTGGATAGGTATTTGAATCAACAAAGGTTCTACAAAGGCTATGTAGATAGTAATATTTATTTCAATATTGAAGGAAACAAAATATTGATACAAGTAGTGAATCTTGATTATATTATCTTTGGAGGAAACGAGGGTATGTGTAAGAAATTTGTAGAGGATATACAAAAAGAGTTTGAAATGTTCATGATTGGTGAGTTGAATTTCTTCCTTGGAATTCAAGTGAATCAAAATAATAAGGGCATATTCATTTCACAATCAAAGTATGTTAAAGAATTATTGAAGAAGTTTAGAATGGATGACTCCAAACCGGTTTGTATTCCTATGGTGATTGGATGCAAACTAATTAAGGATGATGAATCTCCTAAAGTTGATAAGAGCAAGTATAGATCTATGATTGGTAGACTACTATATCTTACTGCCACTAGATCGGATATCATGCATGCAGTATGTCTGGTTGCTAGATTTCAAGAAGAACCCAAAGAAACACATGTTACAACTATGAAAAGGATATCGAAATATCTAAAAGGGACTCTGAATTATGGTTTGTGGTATCCTAAGGATACTGATTTTACATTAAATTCTTACACTGATGCAAATTGGGTTGGTTGTGTAGATGAATGGAAGAGTACAAGTGTTGGTGCAGTCTTTCTTGGATACAGGTTGGTTTCATGGTTAAGCAAGAAACAAGATTCAATTTATTTATCCAGTGCAAAGGCTGAGTATATTGCAGCAAAATCTTGTTGTACATAGATACTATGGATGAAGCAAACATTGAAGGATATAGGTGTGATGTGGGATGAGCCTATCCCTATATTTTGTGAAAATACATGTACAATAAATATTTCAAATAATCTAGAAATGCATTCAAGGACAAAGCATATATCTATTAGATATCATTTCTTAGGAAATAAAGTATTAGAGATCAATGAAGTTAGGCTTGAATATGTGCACACAAAGCATTAGATTGTAGATATATTTACTAAGGCTCTTCCTAAGAATACTTTTAAGAATCTTCGAGAGAATTTGGAGGTTACTGCCCCTCCTTTGAACTAGGTGCACATAGAGGTGCATCAGTCCAGTGGATCTACATATTCATCATTTGCTTGGACTGATGATTGGGGTCTACTCATCAAGGGGAGTAGGTACTATCATTATTGTTGTATGATATGTGTTTGTTCATGGTTGCAATCCTAAGGGGGAGTAATCATAATTTTATATGGCTGAAAAATATGTAAAAAAAATTATTTTCCATTGATGTTAAAGGAGGAGACTAGGTCATGTGAAAAATCCTATCTATATCTGAAAAAGCTAAAAGAGAGAGAGAATCTTGTAAGGAAAAGAGAGTGCATTAATTTTGTGTAGGTTTTCTAATTTAAAAAAGGGGAAGAGTGTGTATGTTTTCCTTTGATGTTTTTTAACATCTTGTATTTCCATCAATGACAAAGGGGGAGATTGTTGCAAGTATGAATGATTATGGTGGTGTTATCATTAATGGTTTCATTTGATTTCAACACAGTATAGGTTGTTGCAATGAAAGGAATCAAGTTATTGTAGGCGGTGTATGTATAGTTTAGATATTGTAGAGATTGTGTGAGTACATGGAGCTATCTTTATGGTGTTGTAGGTGTGCTAATATGATGAGTTACCAATTGCTTTTGAGAAATTTAATAAATAGTGAAGAGAGAGTTGTGTGTGTGTTCAAAATGTGCTTTACTATGTGCTCTACATTTCTTCTATGTTGATTGTATGCTTGTGAAGATCCATATTATTGATTATGGGAATCCTTGGGTAATATATCTTGTATTATAGTTTCTTGTTTGATGAAGAGTGAGAGTTGTGTTCATTAGTTTATGAACTGGTCTGGTAGAGTTGTTTGTCTGTGGATTGGGAGAAATTTTTTTTCTCTACAGTCCTGTGTTAGTTTTTTTCAGGTCTTTTAGATCTGGAAGAAGGCTTGTAATGGTGTTATTTGTGTTCCATCAAAAAATTTTATGGTTTGGTGCTCTAGAAGACTAGTTCGAGAGTTACTAGGAGTGTCTATAAAGTTTGGATGGAATGATGGAAAGTGTTCTTTGTATGAAAGTTGTTGCAGTTGTTGTAAATGAATCTAAAGGAATCTAAGAGCTGTTCCAGTGTATGGTGAATCATGTTATTTGGTCCACATGTTATCCTCTTATTGCAATGTGTGTACTTTAATGTTCATTTGTGTTTTCATTAGGTTTGGCCGACTTGGTGTTTAATGTTATGCAAGAGATAAGTATCAATTAAAGAAGTGTGTGATTGATCCAATATGTGGTTTTGGGTCCTAGTTAAGTATTAATTTGGTCCAATCTCATTATCATCCACCACAACAATGTTGAGTTTCTGACCTAATTTGAATTTTTTAAAACAAATAGTGTGTAGCCGACCTTAGAGAAAATTTCTAAGATCGATGATGGTATAAATATAAGAAAATATGTTAAGGTTTGTAAGCCACAAATGTGAGAAGCAAAGTAGTTGTGAAATATTATGTGAAAGTGATCTGAGGTAGCAATAAATTCAATGTGTTAGAATCCCGAAGGCAGTGAGATGATGGTGTCTACAATTCTTTGATCAAGGTTGTGAATGTGTGTTAGTTGTAGTGGCGGATCTTCTATTGCATTGAGATAATGTTCTCTACATAACATTCTTCTTTCTATGTTTTTGTATATGTAGGAAGTGAGCCTCCCATCTGGACAGTGAGTCCTATATTGGGCAGTGAGCCTTTGTAATTAGTTTTGTAATTACTCTTATATTGTGAGTTAGCCCTCACTATGGTTTTTCCCTCATTGGGTTTTCCATGTAAATTTGGTGTTTCTTGTTTTTTCTTTCAGCTATATGCACTTCATGCTTATACTTAATAACATATTAAAGTGAATGTGGAATTGTTTAATATCTATGGTGAATATGATTAGATAAAACTCATTCAATCCCCCCCCTCTCAGTTGTCCTATACAATTCAACACCTTTGTGGGCTTGGTATATTTTCTCCTTGTAGGGGTTTATCTTTCATGGCTTGTTATGGGTTTAATGTTTGATGGGGACTACCCAGGTTGTTGGTTGCCCCTTGTGGTGGATTGTTCTTCTTTTGAAGAAGGACCTACTAGATTCATGGTGGTTTGGATAGATGATGATGTTGGCTAGGAGGTTTGTGTTGTCCTTCCTATTATTTCTTCCATTCGGATGCCTAAGGAGGAGGTGTTTTCATTTTCTACTCAAGTTCCTTGCTACCATGTTCCACAAATTTTTTATTCAATAGAGGTGAATATTGCTCCAATTAAGGTGGAGCCCTCTCCTATTTAGGTGGATCTTGAGGCTGTAGAAATGGTGGGAAGTGCTTCTCTCTTTTGTTGGTTCCTATTGAGGTAGAGTGGTCTTGCATTAGAGGGAGGTGTCTTTGGTAGTTCTGGTCCCCACATCTTCCTCTCCTATAGAGGGGAGCCCTATCATTTTGAGGTAGTTTTTGGGTTGGTATTTGGTTGGTTGGTATAGTTTGAATAATTTTTCTCTATGGAGATTTGTGATTCTTAGCCCTCTTTTGTTAGGAATCTGTTAAGCTCAGTTTTGGAAAACTTGAGCAGAAGGTCTGTTGTAGTCCAACTATTGCTTCTAGTTCATCACTTGGTTGTTTCAGGTGGTATTTAGGGCTCTCGATCCCTGTATTTTTGGTTTAATTTTTTTGGCTCAAGGCCTTTGATGTTTCTCTATCTTTGACTTAGGACCATTATTTTTTCTATGTGTTTTATTGCTCTTGGTTTTGGTGCCAAGAGTTAATTGCTAGTATATTGTGTTATTGTGGTGCTTCCGACGTTTCTACTTCTCTATTTTGTTGGAAAAGTTTGAGACTTTGGTGTTTATAAATTTCCTTTTCTTAGCTCTATACAAGGTTTTGGGCCCTTTCAAAACCTTTCTTACCTTATTAAAAAATTATGTCATATGAGATATAGAATTTGATATGTTGCACTCTCATTATTCATTCTTTCTTGAAAAATTAAGTTTGTGTTATTTACTCATATACATTATGTTTTTAATCCATGTTTTTGTGGTGCATGAATATAGTATTTCTCATTATAGCCACTATATATGATTGTATTACATGGTTATACCAGATAAAAATGATTGTTTCCTTATTGTTAAATACAAGTAATATTAGATTTTTAAAAATAATATAGAGATAGATTCATTTGATAATATTCTTCTCTCAATATTAGAGCATTGAAAGGCATAAACTACAATATACGTAAGGGGAGGAGCATCTAATGTCATGTCAATCAGATAATAACTAAAAATAAATAAAAAGTTAGAGGTGGTAATTTTATTTTAATTATAAAGTCTTCAACTCAAGTAAATAAAATAACTCTATGGAAGAATAAAGTAAAGGAACAATTTTTTTAAATAATTAGTAAATAAAATACCTCTAAAGTAAAATAGAGTAATTTTTTAAGTGAATACAATCAATATATATATATATATATATATATATATGTATGTATGTATGTATGCATGTATGTATGTATGCATTTTTTTCTTAAATGTATGTATCAAAAAGAGGTGTTTATCCCCCTAAATGAAAAAATTAATATAGGCACCTTAAAAATAAATATCTCAACATACTTTAGGTAGATGTATTTAAAATATATATACTAATAGTATAATACTAGAAATACAATATATATACAAGTAGAAACTTTGTCTAAATAATTTGAAGAAAGGCTTTGGTTATTTTTTAATAATAAATTTTACAAACAAAATTAGTTTCAATAATTTAAATTTATTACTATCTTGAATTTACACCTTTATCACATATTTTTGTTTATTTATAATAAATTATTTAGAAGGTTACGTTTACCCACCCTTTTAGTCTCATAGACTTTCGAACACCACATTCTTTACGATTTTTCTTCCTATGTGGATTGTTTAGATCTTGGAAGGTAATTTACCATGGGAAAATCTTCTTACACATCACATTACTTATGGAGTCCCTCTAAGCTATCATAGTTGGCATGACCTAGAAATTAAAAAATAATTAAATAAAAAAGAAGAAGATATATACTATTGGATAAGGAGAATAGGTTTTTATCGCTTGGCTCCATTTGAATGTTGAATATGAAGATTCTTTATGTTACTATGTTTTTTTTGGTAATGGATAAAATTTCACTATTTTAAAGATCCCAAACATCTTTTGTATTCCTTAATTTTAGATCATTTTTAATGCTTACCAATTCAATGAGGAATGTTTTAGATGGTTACAAAGCTCCTTTTCCTTAAAATGGAATATTTTCCAACTCCCTATACCAAAATATCAAACATCATCTAATATGTGATGTTTCACTAATCTCATCCTTGAAAACATGAATAAATGAATTAACAATTATAATAATATTGGTCCTTTAAAAAAATTGCACAAGATTTATAGGAATATGTTTGAAATTGACTTTCTTGGGGGTTTAAACATCTCATTAGTATTCAATGTGGTTTTTTGTATTCATGTAATAGAGATCAAAGTGTTTTTGGTAGCATATGATTACAACATGATTCAAATCAAAAGAAAGATATGTTGGAACACAAAAATCTATTGAGAAGGGGTTGAATTAGTAGATCAAATTTAAAATTTAGCCCTTAGAACTTTCTGTTAGGGTTAGAAGGTAGATATAAAATAGTTAAATGTAGATTTGATCAATAAAATAGAGAAATAAAACATAAAAAATATAGAAAAAACAAGAAAACATAGAGAAATTAACGTGGTTCACCCAATTCAGGCTACATCCATCAAACCATAGCCATCCAATGATTTTATTATCTAGTGCAAAACCTATTAAAATCATGCGAATAATCACTTCATTGAAACTCTCATCCAATCGCTTATTTTAAGATTTTTAGAAACTTCTAGAATTAGGGTTCTACAAAGTCATCTTTTTCCTTTTTCGATGATACATGAAGAGTGTATAGTATAGCATGATCAGTCACCACATACCAATGATCTCACACTTGGAGATTGATCAGGCTCCATACCAAACAATTCTCCCACTTGGATATTGATCTTGGACAACACCGCTGCACTTATAGCTCGCACTAGAATAAGCACCTTGGACCCGACTGCTCTATTATACTTTTAGCCATGAAGACCAACCAAAGCTGAAGAGGAGCTCAACTTCTCCCTTATCACTTCCTTTGTAAAAATATCCACTAGATTGGCATTTGTGTGCATCTTTTCCAACTTTACCTATTCATCCTCCAACATTGACCAAATAAAATGATATCTCAACTGTATGTGTTTGGTTTTAGAGTGCAAGGAAAAATTCTTTACAAGATGTATAACACTTTGGTTGTCTGTAAATAGGTTATTTGCATCCTGTTGTTTCCCAACTCTTCCATGAAAAGTTGCAGCCATATCATCTCATTTTCTACCTCTCTTGTAGCAACATACTCTACCTCTATGGTGGATAAAGCAACCACCTTTTGCAATTAAGAAATCAAACTCATTGTTGTCCCATGAACTGTAAAAACATAACCTGTGGTACTTTTCCTAGTATCTATATCCCCTGCCAAATTTGAGTCAATATAGCCTTTTAAATCAGTATTAGAGCCCTCAAAAAATAAAAATTTATTGGATATACCTCTCAAGTACCGGAGAATCCATTTTACCTCATTCCAATGCTCAACTCTGTGATGACTCATATACCTGCTAATAACTCCTACAACATGTACAATATTTGGTCTCATGCATACCATGACATACATTAAACTACCTATGGCTGAAGCATATGGTACCTTGGACATTTTTTCTTCCTCCTCTTGTGTCTTTGGACACATATCCTTAGTCAGTTTGACATGACTGGGCAAAGGTGTGCTAGCAGCTTTTGCATTCTCCATATGAAATCTCTGCAACACCTTTTCAACATAATCAACCTAAGAAATTTTTTATTTTTCTTTTTCCTATCTCTTGTAATCTTCATACCAAGGATGCTTTTTGCTGCCCCCAAATCCTTCATAGCAAATTAATTTGCTAACTTCTATTTTAACTCCTTTATGTGATCCATGCTAGACCCCACTACAAGCATATCATCAACATATAAACATAAAATAATGTAGCTATCTTCATCTAACCTCTTAAAGTAAACACAATGATAAAAATTACATCTATTTTAGCCTTGCTCAACCATAAAAATATCAAGTTTAATATATCATTGTTGAGGTGCTTGCTTCAAGCCATATAAACTTTTCTTCAATCTGCACACTAGCTTCTCCTTACCTTTGACATGAAATCCTTGTGGTTTTTCCATATATATTTCCTCTTCCAAATCACCATGGAGAAAGGTTGTTTTGATATCAAGTTGTTCTAAATGTAAATATTCAGTAGCCACAATACTTAAAAGAGTACAAATAGAAGTCATTTTAACAATTGGAGAAAATATTTCATCAAAATCAATACCTTTTTTTGTGCAAATCCCTTTATAGATAATCTAGCTTTAAATCTTGTCTTCCCTCCATCCTCCTCTTTCAGCCTATAAACCCATTTGTTTGGTAAATAATTTTTACCTATAGGCAACTTGCATAATTACCAAATCTAATTTTTTAGCAAGGAGTCCATTTCTTCTACATTCCATGCTCCCATTGAACCTTGGTATCCACCTGCATAGCTTCATCATAAAATTCCTATTCACCAGCATCAATTAATAATATAGAATACAAAGAGGGAGAAAATCTTTATGGAGGTCTAATTATCCTTGATGATTGTCTAAAATTCACTAGAGTTTGTGATATTTGTTTTTGTGGAGCATGAGGAGCTACAGGAACATTGTTGTTTGGAGTATCATCCAACACTACATAATCATTTTCTTTCTTCTCATGCTGCTGCAACTGATCTTTGTACAACACTTTCTCATTGAATATGACATCCCTGCTTCTCACAATTTTATGATTTTTAAAATCCCAAAGCCTATAACCAAATTCATCAATGCCATATCCAATAAATATACATTTCTTTTATTTTACATAAAGCTTGGTTCTATTTTCAGAATCTACATGTGCAAATGCTTCACAACCGAAGGTTGTGAGAAAAGAATAACCCACCTTCTTACCTATCCATGCTTCCTCTAGAATACCACAAACCAAATGATTTGAGGGACCTCTATTAATTAAATAAATGACATTGTTTACATCCTCTTCCCACATGTTTAAAGGAAGCCCAACATGCAATCTCATGGCTCATGCACACACCATTATTATTCCATTTTCCCGTGGAGTCCTTGGAACCATTTTATGCCTATGAATACCATTAGAGGAACAATAATCTTTAAAATATTTTCTGCAATACTCACCACAATTATCAGATCTGAGACATTTTATTTTTTTACCTGTTTCATTCTCAACCAAGCTTCTCCATTTTTTAATAGTTTCAAATACATCAGATTTATGCCTAAGGAAATAAATCCATACCTTCCTATTTGCATCATCAATTAATGTAACATAATACTAGGAGCCACTGAGAGAAGATACCTGAGCTTGTCCCCATACATTGGTATGCACAATCTCCAATTTCTCATGTTTATTTTGTTTATTATCCTTGACAAAACTAACTCTCTTTTGTTTTCCATACACACAACTTTCATAGAAATCCATATTAACACATAATCTTTCTTTAAATGAACCAGCTTATCACAGTACCAGCAACTCCTCTTGTCTCTAGATTGGGACCTTTTGTCCTTTGATTTTCCTCATGAATTCCCATTACCTCCAGAATTATTTCCTCTCTCCTTTCTTCTACCCCTGCTCTCTGCATTCAAAATATTGCTTGATGTGGATGTTCCACTTGAGCTTTTCCTATGAATTTCCTCACTCAAAATAACACCAAAAACATGATCAAATTTCAATGTACTCAAACCAAAAATAGAATTGCTAATAGCAATTACCAAGTTATTCCAGCTCTCAAACAAAGAACACAGAATCAAAAGATCCCCAGCTTCTTCATCCAAGTTTACATTTATTGAAGTTAACTGGTTGGTAACCATATTAAGTTCATTTAAATTATCAACAACAGACCCACATTCTACCATTTTCATATTAAATAAATGCTTCATAAGAAATAACGTATTCGAAGCAGAAGGATTTTCATATAACTTAGTCAGGGTTTACATCAACTCTTGAGTTGTCTTTGTTTTTGTAATATTGAATGCCACTGATTGTGCCAAGCACAAAAAAATACTACCAAGTGCCTTTATGTCCAAAATATCCCAATCCTCATCATACATTGTTGAGGGTTTCTTGGATTTCCCTTCTAATGGCCACCATAAATCCTTCTGATAGAGGTAGTCCTCCATCTACATCTTCCATAACTGATAGTTCTACCCATTGAACTTTTCAACCTTCAACCTACCCTCACCTGCCATTTCTCCCACTCAACCGTGAGACCTTCCTATAGAGGATAACTAAACACGACCTTGCTCTGATACCACTTGTTAGGGTTAAAAGTCAGATATCTAATAGTTAAATGCAAATTTGATCAATAAAATAGAGATATAAAACACAAAAAAATATAGCAAAAACAAGACAACAGAGAGAATTTAATGCGGTTCACCCAATCTGGGCTACATCCACCAAACCGTAACCATCCAATGATTTATTATCTAGTACAAATCCTATTACAATCATGTGAATAATCACTTCATTGTAACTCTCATCCAACCACTTATTTCAAGATTTTTAGAAACTTCTGGATTTAGGGCTCTACAAAGTCATTTTTTTCCTACAGAGTATACCATGATCAGTCGCCACATACCAACACTTTTATGCAAATTAATTCCTTTTAAACACACTTAGTGCGGGTTAAAAAATCATAAACAAAGAGATAAAAATTCACACACAATAACACATAACACAAGATATACATGGAAAACCTAAGATGGGAAAAACTACGGTGATAAATCCTATTAGGATGTACTATCCTAATCTAGCCTCACAATCAAATGTTATGTTAGAATTTTCAAGGGAACCAGCCCTAAGGAGACTCCATTCCCTTGGTTTAGGAGCACCTACTCCAAGGAAGAACCCACTCCTTGATTTGAGTACCTACCCAGATATTTTATGGAACCCACCAATCAGATTTACAAATCAAGATATTACAATTTTTTAATATAATTCTTTATTTCAACTTTGCAACTACACAATTCTCTACAACTCAACGCTCTACACTACACCTCTCTCTTTCTATACTCTTCACCTAGAACCCAAACCCTTTTGTCATGTTCTCTATTTTTTTGGGGTTCTACTCAAACTTTACATGTGTATTATATGTCCACTATCCAATCACTCTCTTTGCAACATGCACAATTTTCAATCTCTTCCTTGATTGCAAATTCTACACACACTTAAGCCAAAATTTTGATTTTTTGTTTTGTATCTCTTTCACTAACCTGCAGAGATTGCCTCAATATTCACAGACTCATACAAATATTTTGTTAGGGTTTTCATATTATCTTCTTTGACAAGCTGCCTCTTCATTGAGCCACTCACCATCAAGATCAAATCTGATTCATTTGATTTTATTAAGCATGGTGATCTACAAAACCCTAACCCTGATATGCATTAAATACAATTCCTTGTTTAATAGATCTAATTTTGATCTCTATCTCTTTTGTAATCTATGCCATTTCTCTATAAATCAAATCACCGATTAAAATGGTAGCTAGTGTAGTTAGACCAATTAATTTCATTCTTTGTATTAGCTACTAGATTGAAACCATGTACATAATTTCATAGCCATTATGAATCTTCATCTTTTAATTTGATCCATTCATTATCCTTTAACCTTTCCATCTTTAAAACACATCCATCTGATATATATTCTTTAAACCATTGTCATCAATTATTGTTCCTTCAAATTCATGAGCATTTTCATATGGAATTTTATCTTAGGGCATTAACATTCATTTTTGTGATGTGTGGCTAAGAAGTGATTACCGTACGATCATCACCAAACAATCTTTTCCATTAGATTTGATATGCAGTATATCACATATCGCTACTTCTTACCTCCAATTCAATTCACAACAATGATGTGAATTTAGTATGTGATGCAATTTTTTATTGCCACATGTATTTGATTACATGTGTCACAAGTGTGATATCCTTCCACGTGCTCACTTTTTCATCACATTCCACTAGCAGAACTTATTTTCATGTTGGTCCCACTGGACACTTGTCCTTATCCTGCTATAGTGCAAGGCCAAACATGGACCCACCAAACAGGCCACAGGCTAGCATGCACCATCCAATCTACCAATTTTGATCACAACCATTAATCAAAATTCACTACACATCATATAAAAAAAGGCAAAGTTAAACTTTGAAATGTGATGTGAAGGATGTGAGAAATATCCCTTTAATCTTCAACACCCAATTCACACCATTGGATCTTTCATATGAACGCATCACATATCGCAGTTAGATATTGGTCATGGTAAATGCAAACAATAATGTGAAGGATTTTGGTGATGCAATCAAGTATCTACAAGATCATGATGGGACAAAAAGTGGTGATATATATGTGATATGATGGCCCATGTGGCTGACAACTTTTTTTTACCCAAAATTGATGAAACAAAAATTATTTTTAAAGGAAATTCTCAACTTTCCACTAATATAAATTATGCTTTACTTCGAATTTAATAAATATTTATTATTCATTTTCTATTTGAATTACGACTAAAGTCCTAATTGATAGGTCGATTGGAAAACATCTATAGCTTTCAAACAGTATCACATTTTTTGAATGTAAAACATGTGTCACATTATATGCTTCGCATAATATAGGATTAAAAAAAATGAATTTCATGAAGATTTGACCAAGTTAAGGTGGTTAGACATACAAGTTTTTATATTTTTGTAAAGTTGTAATAAAAAATTCATAATTAACTATTTGCCTAGAAAAAAGTTACAAAAAATATGCATCACATTGGGACATGAATCCTCTACTTATATCTAAAATATTATAAAAAAATATTATCATTTTATTGTGGTTATGGTGGTCAAACAAACACCTACTTCTTATTTTTTCCCTGAAATTTAAGTACTACTGCATTGAAATTTTAAATTTTCACCAAATAGTTTTTTTTGTAAATAAACCTAGTAGTTTATAAACTACATTCAATTTTCTGCATATTCTATTCTTACATATTTTTGAAATAATATAGATAAATTATTCAAAAAAATTAGTCAAGTTGCCTAACTCTAATTTTCTGAATTTTTATTGCCACTTAAGGGCCTGTTCTTTCCATGATGATCCTGCACATAGCCAATCATAAACTACCACATAGCCATCGACAAAAAGGAATTTTTTCTAACAATGTCAGAGCCAACGAAGGTTTTGAAACTAACACCAAATACCGACAATCGGTAGTGCTAGGTAAAGGGGTCGATCACCCAACGAACTCAATGACTTAAGTGATAACTTAAGTAATCAATAACTATAGTCAATGAAAAATTATAAAGTTTGTTCAGAGCCATGATTACAATCTTTAGGGTTCAAATATAAACCCTAAATTAGACAGAGCACAAATAAGTCATTCCTAAGCATATTTGACATCTTCTAATCATGTGGACAAGACTAATCAACTTTACTCAAAAAATCCAAGTTGAATCTATAGAAAAATTCCTCCACAAACCTCTAAAATTGACTTCTACAATAACATATCATAATTGCATGACAACATTGAAATTTTTTGAGAACCTTTCCAACACTTGCAAAACATGCTACTTACTGCATCAACCTTCACCAATTATTCTGGAACCAGATCTAATGCATCTTCGATCACCCCCTTAGCATCTATGACACCTTTTGACACCAATGACAACTAAATTTGCAACAAAATCCACCTTTTTCATTGATGGAAATAGCAAATTCTCAAAATGTACAAGAATTGCATTGATACTAATTGATGTACCATTTATGCCCTATACCAATAACAATTGTCTAATACCAATTTCAAATGCTCCATATTTCCAACAACTCCCCTTAGACGTATCTCCCATCATTTTCTCTTACAAATTTTTGAGTATTGTGGAAATTTCTCCCCCTTTGACATTAATGGAAAATGGTCATCCTCAAGAGTTGCACACCTTATCCCCCTGTGAATATTATCCCCATTTGAAAATAAATTCAAAGAGAAATAGTGGATTCTTGAATCTGCAACCACCAAGTCATTAGAAATTTGTAAAATCATTTTTACTTGACTTGATCTATCCTTTCAATTCCAAGGATGAATGAGATACCAATGAATCTCCCCTTAGACTCATGCCCCATCACTAGAGTTTAGTGATATGATAAGGGAGAAATTACTCCCAAATTTTGTCTCAGATATTTGAATTTTTCTTTGGGAAGGGGCTTGGTAAATATCTTAGCAACCTACTCTTTGGTGGGTACATATTCTATGCTTATATGCTAGCCTCTTGATATACTACCTTCTCTCTAATGAAGTGATACTTTATGGATATGTTCTTTGTTCTATAATACATCACTACATTCTTTGAGATATTAATGGCACTTTAATTATCACAAAGAATGCGTATAGCTTTTTATTACTGATCTTTAATATATTTCAGTGTCTGATTCATCTATAAAACTTGAGTACATGTTGCTACTCCAAAATAATATTATTTTGTTGTAGAAATAATTAATGACTCTTTCTTTTTTCTCATCCAAGACACAATCTTGTCACCCAAGAAAAGTGCACCACCACTAGTTTTTTCCCTATCATCTACACTAGCAGCCCAATATTCATTTGTATATGTTGTTAGAGTGAAATAATTACTCTTAGGATACTGTATTCCATAGTCAATAGTGTTATTTTATGTATCTAAAGATTCTCTTTACTACATTGACATGAGACTCTTTATGAGTATCTTGGAATCTTGCCAACATATATACTACTTGCATAATATCTAGTCTTGATGTAGTTAAGTACGACAAGCTTCCAATCATTCAACTATACAATATTTGATTAGCATCTAAGGATTCATTTGATTGTTTCGACTTACAACCAATTATCATGTGAGTACTAACTGACATTCTATCTTCCATTCCAAATTTCTTAAGCATTTCCTTAGCATAATTAGTTTGAGATATAAATATCCCATCATCAGTGTATGTACAATCTATAAACCAAGAAAAAATGACAATTGTCCTAGAATTGACATCTCAAATTCATCTTCCATTTGTGCAACAAACAATTTACACATCTTATCATTTTTGCCACCAAATATTATGTCATCCACATATACAACAAGTATAATCATGTGCTCACCTTTAGATTTGTTGTTCAAGTTACTATCTACACATCCTTTCTTGAATCCTTGTTGTTGTAGGTACTAATCCAACCTTGAGTACCATGCCCTAGGTTCTTGTTTTAGACTATACAATGATTTCTTTAATCTTCATACATAATCATCATCTTTTGATACTTGAAAACCTTTTGGTTGTTCTATGTAGACTTCTTCTACAATATTTCCATTTCAAAATGCATATTTCACATCCATTTGATAAACTTAAAATTATAAAATAAAAATGTAAGAAACATTCTTATAGCTTATAATCTTGCAATTGATGTAAATGTTTCTTCAAATTCTATGCCTTCAACTTGTGCATATTGCTTTTACACTAATCTTGTTTTGTTCCTTATTAAAACTCCATCCTCATTTAGCTTTTTTCTAAACACCCATTTAGTACCTATCATATTTTTACTTGGGTTCTAGGAATTAATTCCCATGTTTTGTTCTTCTCAATTTGATTCAATTCCTCTTCCATGGCCTTTATCTAGCTCTCATCCTTATTGGCCTCAACAAATATTTTAGGTTCAATTTCAGATAGGAGAGAAAAACTTACTCATTCCTTATTCTTTGCAAGTCTTCTCCTTGTCTGAACTCCATCATTTCTATCACCTATTATTTGATTAGTAGGATGATCCATTTGAACATACCTCATAGGTACTTTTTCAAGATCTTCTTCAAGCTCTTCTTCATGAGAAATAGCCCCCTCTTCATCATCTAATTAATTTTCAAAATCATTCATGTTGGGATTAGCTTGTTTCATATCTTCATCCATTATGATATTGATGCTCTCAACAATTTTGTGTAGCCTCTTGTTGTAACACTTGTAGGATTTACTCTGGGTGAAATTTACTATAAATATTACTTCATCACATCAAGATTCAAAAATTCCCAAGTTTTCATCTTCTCTTTTGATGTAGCATTTGCTACCAAACACCTTGAAATATTTGATAGATGTAGGCTTGTCATACCATAGTTTGTATGGGGTATTATCATTGTTTTCTCTTATTTGAACTCTGTTTTGAATATAAACTATAGTATGAATTGCTTCTTTCGAAAACAAATCTACCAACTTGGCCTCACTCAACACTGTTCTCACCATATCCTTAACAATTTTTTTCCTTCTTTCAACTACATTTTGTTGTGGAGTTCTTGGTGCAAAATATTGTCATTTAATTCCATGCTTCTAACAATATATAATGAATTCACTTGACGTGAATTCTCCACCTCTAATTGACCTTAAGAATTTTATATCTATACCAATATCATTCTCAACCAAGGCTCCAAATATCTTGAATTTTTCAAATGCTTCTGACTTGTCTTTTAGAAAGGTCGCTCATGCCATTCTAGAATAGTCATCAATTAATAGTATGAAATATTTTTCACCTTCAATCCTCTTGTCCTTGTGGAACCACAAATATTAGTATGAATCAATTGCAATGGTTTTGTGGTTAAGTATTCTTTTGGTTGAAATTAACCTTGGTTTTTTTTCCATGTTGGCAATCTTTAAAAATGGTGTTTGCAAGCTTAGTTATCTTAGGCATGATATTTTTGAGCTACCAAATTTCCTCCGAATCTTTAGTTGGTGGTAATTCAAAGGATTTATTTGCAAGTGTATTGTTAAAAAAAATTTCACTAAATAATATATTGAGATAATTTAAAGTGTGGGGTTTTCTCATTCAAAAGGGTTTTCCCCATGTACACATATTTTATAGTATATTATTTATTCTATGTATATACATGTTTCTTATTTTTGTAATTGTTAAAATATTAAAATTTGGACAACACTCTCATTCAAATTATACTTCAAGAATCATTTCGATGTACTATGTTTATTGTCTGAATAGTGCATATGATCATAAAATAGATAAGATTTATTCAAACAAAGAGTTAATCATTGTAAACTTGACAAAGGAATAATTTTATAGGATAAAAGTTTCAACACTTATGAATATTGGTCTTCACAATATTTTACATAGATTTTGTAAATAATTATTATCAAATTGATATACTTTGGGGTTTGAAGATATGGGTATGTGCAGGATCATGATGGGCCAAAAAGTGGCAATATGATGGGTATGTGGCTGACGACTTTTTTTTTTACCAAAACTTGATGAAACGAAAAGGGTTTTTAAAAGAGATTCTCAGCTTCCCACCAGTATAAATTATGGTTTGCTTTGAATTTAATAAGTAATTATTATTCATTTTCTATTTGATTTATGACTAAAGTCTTGATTGATAGGTTGAATGAAAAACATCTATAGCTTTCAAACAGTAACAATTTTTTTGAATCCAAAACATGCATCACATTCTATGCTTTTCATAATATAGGATTAAAAAAAGAAAAATTGAATTTCATGAAGTTTTGGCCAAGTTAAGGTGGTCAGACATACAAGTTTTTTATATTTTTTAAAATTTGTAAAAAAAAAATAAAAATTAATTATTTACTTGGAAAAAAATTACAAAAAAATATGCATCACATCGGGACATGAGTCCTCTACTTATATCTAAAATAATATAAAAAAATATAATCATTTTATTGTGGTTAGGGTGGTCAGATAGACACCTACTTCTTATTTTCTCCCTGAAATTTAAGTACTACTGCATTGAAATTTCAAATTTTCACCAAATAGATTTATTTTATTTTTTTAAAACAAACCTAGTAGTTTAGAAACTATATTCAATTTTCTACAAATTCTATTTTTACATATTTTTGAAATAATATAGATAACTTATTCAAAATTTTATGTGAATTTTCTTAAGTATGATTTTTCTGATTTTTTTTGCCACTTAAGGGCCTATTTTTTCCATGATGATCCTACACATACCCATATCATTAATACTTATTTTTGCTTATATGCACTCATATCAAGGAGTTGAAGGTGTTTATCGCAGCACATCATTGTCCCATGGTCTTGATTTAGATTAGTACACACATAAGTAGTGAGAGGCAATATTACATATTTAAGGTATTTGTGTAGGCAAGAGAATCAAGAAAAAGTGGTATAATGAATATATTATCATATGGAGATGGAAGTGAACAAAAGAGGATAGATGGATTTTTAAAGAATAATTAGGCCAACTAAGGTATCTAAAGAAATTTTTCTCACTTCTATAATTTGAGACCTTGGTATCTAATGCTAGAGCACATCAAGGGTTGACCAGCCTTGCATCAACTATTTTATTTTTATTTTTTTATATGTATTTCATATGTTTTATTTCTTGTTGTAGATATTTTTTATCATTGCATATTCATTTTTCTAGCCACAAACCTCTAGTTGTTCACATAAATTTGTAGTTAGTCTTTCCTTTTGAGTAATATTATATGTTTTTATTGAATCTTTCAAAATATCATCATAATATTTTAATTGTACTTTGAAAATTTCCAAATTCCAAGGTTGTACTATGTTTCTTAATTTTAAGATATGTATTCTTTAATAAAAAGGGTTTAATTGAGGTTATGTGCAAATGTATTTGAATTTCTCATAAAATTCAATACCACCTAATTATGTATTAATCTTAGGGAAGTTCATTAGTCTTAATACCATGTTATAGTTTTTGATAAGATAAGCAAGGAAGGCCCCTAATCTCGTACAAAGCATACAATAGGGTTGAACAACCTAAAAAAATAGTAGGGTCAGAACAACAAAAACAAGGAAAACAACCCAAAAAAATAGCTCAATCCTCTGAGCTAGGAACCAAAGCCTCTAATGGCTTGTTACATAAAATATTGGATTTCTTAAATTTCTTCTTTCTTTTCACTACTATCCAAGATAAATTCAAAACAAGATTAGTTCAATTAGAAGGGGAAGAATTCCCTTCAATATAACAAACACGTGGAGCAAAAACCGCTTCAGGAGAAGTGTTTGATACCAAGGTCGAAGCAGAAGGATTTGAAGTTACACCAGTCTTACTCAACAAGGGGTAGTAGAGGCCATAAGGGAGGCATCACACACAGCCGATGGAGTAGTCTTATCAAGAGGAATAGCAGTTGCAACAGGTGCAATAGCCAAATCCAAGCTAGAAGCACCACAATTTAAAGATGAAATAGCCTTTACCAGAATGGGGAAAGAAAGGGATTCAAAGGAAGTTGCACAATCATCAATAGGAGTAGACTTGTCTAGAAATAGAGCATTAGAAGACAAAGTAGAATCTACACCATCAACACCAGGATTATTTTGCTACACAAATGGAGAAGGGGGACTAGAATCATTGTAATATAAATAAGAATCAACATCAATGTGTGTAGTTAAATTTTCTTGGAGGGAATTCTTCCACCAAGTTGAGGAAGAAATAGCAAAAGAGCCATGAGGAAAGTCTTGATCCTAGTGAAAAGTATCAAAATAATGTCTATAGTGAAAGGGATGCTTTCATAATCCACTAGTTGAGACCAAGACTAACCATTAACCTAAAGCACAAATTCACCAGGTAATGCTTGAGATAAATCAATCTCCACCAATATTCTAGCAAAAGAGGTGTGGGAAAAGTGTTGAGAAATTGTGTCTCAACTTCCAGCTTGAAGTCCTCATTTTCCTACCTTGGCGAAAACTTGTGTTATTCCTTTGTTCTGTTGGAGGTGGAACTAGGATGGAACTTGGAATTGGAATTTTCCTATGTTCCTTTTTATGTTCCTGTTCCGGCTCTGGCTCTGACTCCGGCTTCAGTGTTGTTGAATTCCTTTTTTTTTTTTCTTGTCTTCGGGTTGGCTTCCTCCACTTTGTTTTCATTCTGTCTTAACTCTACCTTGTATTCGTCAGAGGTGGAACCAGGTTGGAACCTTTCACTGACCTTTTGACATGTTCCTATTTTTGTTCCCATTCCAGCTCTGACTCTGGCTCTGGTCTCCGTCTTCCTGGTTGGTTCCTTGTTCTCCTTCTGGCTCTGGATCCGGCTTTGGCTCCGATCTCTATAGTGATCGTCGTGGTTATTGCCATACTATAGGCAGTGGGTCCTCTCACTATGGTAGTGTAGTGAGACCTCTTGTGGTTGGGTCTAGTAGTTATCGCCACACTGCAGACAGTCAAATGATTGACCGTGGTGGTCATGATAGGACCACCATATCATGGTGAGTCTTGAAGCCGGCTATGGTAGTGCAGTAAGATGGTTTTGTCTAGGCTCAGTGAAGTCGGGGTGAGCTCGGTCAAGCTCACCGCCATACCATAGGTCAAACTCGACAGGGCTGTGGTAGCATAGTAAGGACTTTGGAGAGTTTGGGTGAGCTTGTTGACTAGGTTGATCGAGTTAGAATCAGTGGTAGAAGTAGTAGAAGAATGGGATGCGGATACATGGCTGAATGTCAGAGCAATAATTGGAGAGAGGCCAAAGTCATAGCAATAGTTATTGCAAGTTGACTTAGGGTGGCAGACATGACCCTATTTGGGTAAATAAGTTATTGCCTAGGTGGCTCAATGTAGGAAGATCAACATGGGAAGATCATTGGTGTGATTTGATCAGATTTTGGTGTACCTTGTGATCAGCGGTTGATTGACAAAATTGAATGTAATTAATGACTTAAGTAAGTCGAGTATGTGATTGTATGTGTGATAGTTTTTCAATTCAAACTGTATGTTAATGAACATTGTAACAGTGAGTTGTTGTTGTGAGCTAAACATAAGCAATACTATGATTTGTATGTAATATTGTTATTAATGTAATACAAAATATTCTTTGCTTGGTGTGGTGAGTTTTTTACCTGGAAAGGTTTTCCCACATTACATACCTATGTCATCTGTGAATGCTCAATTGGTATAATCTCTTTTATGCTGCATGCATTTTATCTCAAGTATTTAAGATGCTATTGAGACCTGTTTATGCTCTTCTCCTCTATTGTATTAATGTTAAGGGAATGTATTCTGCACTATTGGGTCTCTAGATCCTGCCCATTTTTTCCTTCAAAGTGGTATCAAAGCTTGGTCAATTATGTTATCCTTGTAGGAAAGATCAATTTTTTGTTCTAATACTAGTTCAGTGGGAGTCTTGCATTGTTAGAACTTGTTTCTATTTGAGATGGCAAGTACATCTGGTAGAGTAGATATTGAAAAGTTTACTGGAAGTAACTTTGAGTTATGGAAACTCAAGATAGAAGACTTGCTTGTGGATAGAGACCTCTGGATTGCAGTGTCTAGAACTAAGCCACAAATTATGATGCAAGAAGCTTGGGATCTTGCTGATAGAAAAGAAAGAGGTTTGATAAGACTAAGTCTAGCCAATTCTGTACTCCTGAACGTCCATGAGGAGCAGTCTGCAGCTTCATTATGGAAAAATCTTGGTGATATTTATCAGGGAAAGTCTTTGGTAAATAAGTTATTCCTAAGGAAGAAGTTGTACTCCTTGAAGATGGAAGAAGGTGAATCTATTGCAGACCATCTGAACTCATTTAACATGAGTGTTACTCAATTGGCATCTGTAGGTGTAAAGATAGAGGAGGAGGATCGTTGCATGCTCCTGCTGTGTTCATTACTTGATAGTTGGGATCATCTTGTGATGGCCATTGGAAGCACTACCATTGCTTTCAAGATGGAAGACATTGTTGCCTCATTTTTATTTGAAGAGATGCAGAGGAAGTATTCAGAGATGGCCAAATAATCTCTTTTTGTTTGAGGTAGACCAAAGGAGAAAGGCAAGAAGAAGGACAAGAAGTTGAAATCCAAATCTATAGGAGATCAAAGTCTTCTGGTAAAAAGTTCAAAGTGAGATGCTAGAACTATGGGAAACCTGGTCATATCTGGAAAGAATACAAGGAGAAGAAGAAGAATAATTCTTTTGACAATGAATCTTCTCAAAGTGATGTAGACGCCTTCATTGCAACAACCTTGGCAACTCAGGTATCATATGATGTCTGGTTGGTTGACTCAGGTGCATCCTTTCATATGACATCCAATAGAGGATGGTTCTCTAGATATGAGAAGTATGATGGTGGAAAGGTATACATGGAAAGTGATTCAACGTTGGAGATAGTTGGCAAAGGAAGAGTTAGAATTCAATTTCCTAATGGGAGATTCAAAGGTATTGGTGGTGTACTTTACATACCAGGTCTAGCTCAAAATATTCTTTATGTCAGTAAGTAAAATGATGTTGGGGTAGAAGTTTATTTCTCAAGTAAGGGATGTAAAATGGCTAAAGGTGCAATGATGTTGGCTAAGGGTGTTCGTACTGGCACTCTGTACAAGTTGGATGCATGTCCTATTCTTTGTAATAGTGCCTCTGTAAAGTCACGCAATGCTGCACCTATTGAGAAAGATGAAGACACTTCTCTGTCAGCAAATGCTTTGGAGGTAAAACTCCCAGCTGAGAAAACTATGCTATGGCATCATAGACTTGGTCACATAGGTGAGAAAGGTTTAAAAACCTTGAAGAATAAAAATCTTGTAGAAGGGCTTGATGATTGTAATCTTGAGTTAGATTTTTTTGAACATTGTATCTATGGAAAACAGCACCATGTTTCATTTTCTTCTAGTCCTCACAAATCTTCTGGTATACTAGATTATGTTCATTCTGATGTGTTTGGTCTAGTTAATTTTCCTTCATTATCAAAGTCTAGATATTATGTTTCTTTTATTGATGACTATTTGAGAAGGGTATTTGTATACTTTATTAAAAGTAAATAAGAAGTGTTCAGTTGGTTTAAAGAATTTAAATGTTTGGTAGAGAATCAGACTAGAAAGAAAATCAAATGTTTGAGGACAGATAGTGGCAGTGAATTTTTTTCTACATATTTCAAAAGGTATTGCACTAATCATGGAATTAAAAGGCACAAGACAACACCTTACACTCCACATCAAAATGGAGTTGCTGAAAGGTTGAATAGGACATTGATGGAAAAGACAAAGAGTATGCTAAGCAGTGTTGGTCTGGAGCAGAAGTTCTAGGCTAAGGTTGTAGCTACAACACGTTATCTAATAAATTGATCTCCTTACTTCACCCTTGTTTACAAGACGCCTTTGGAAGCATTGTCTAGTAAGAATCCCTCTTTGAGGCATGTCTATGTGTTTGGTTGTGAGGCATATGTTTATGTGCCAAATGAAAATATATCTAAACTGGATAACAGGGCTGTAAAATGTATTCTCATCGGATATGGAGTTGGTATGAAATGATACAAGCTTTGGAACCCTGTTATTGAAAAGGTTTTTTACAGAAGGAGTGTGATATTTCATGAGCTAAAACTTTCAATAAGTGATCAAAAACTTTGGATAGATAAGAGTGACAAGAAGAAGGATGTAGTTGAAATCCCATAAACTCCAGAAAGGGAAGCACTGCATGGTGTACCTAAGATTGAGGAGAGCTCAAGCAACTCTGGAAGTTCAAATGATGAAGAACAACCTCAGCCTGTAAGAAGATCTACACAAGAGAAAAAACAACCTAAAAGGTATGGTTTCTCTATGTTAGATTCAAACTGTATCTATGCTTTAATTACCAACACTGATGAACCTAGGACTGTTAAAGAAGCAATCAACATGGTTGATTCAAATTCTTTGCTGGAAGCCATGAATGAAGAGATGGATTCTTTAAAGAATAATGAAACTTGGAATTTGCTACCACTGCATAAAGGGTGAAAGCCTATTGGTTGTAAGTGGATATTCAAAAATAAAAAAGGCCTTGATGGTAGTGTTGAGATGTATAAGGCAAGGTTGGTTGTAAAGAGATTTTCTCAAATTGAGGGAATTGATTATGGAGAGATTTTTTACCTTGTAGGAAAGTTGACATCCATCAGATTTGTGTTATCATTGGCAGATGTGTATGATTTTGAAATTAAGTAGATGGATGTGAAGACAACATTTCTCCATGGTGAGTTGGAAGAAGAAATCTACATGTCCCAACCTGAGCATTTTGTTGAAAGAAGTAAACAAAATTTGGTTTGCAAGTTAAATAAATCTCTCTATGGTTTAAAGAAATCTCCTAGAATGTGGTACTATAAGTTTGACACGTTTGTGTTGTCAATTGAATTTGTGAGATCAAAATCTAATCATTGCATTTATTATAAATCTGAGAATGATTGTGTGCTTGTTATTACCCTGTATGTGGATGATATGTTATTCATTGGAAATAGAAAGACTATGATTTCTGATCTTAAATCTCAGTTGTCTGCAAAGTTTGAAATGAAAGATCTTGGTGCAACTAGGTACATTCTTGGAATGGACATAACTAGGGACAAAACAAGCACAAATCTTTGGGTCAGTCAAAGTAAGTATGTGAAAATAGTTCTGGAGAGGTTTAGCATGGATGACTGCAAGCAACTTGTTGTTCCATTCATGCATGGAACTAAGCTCTCTATTGAAGACTATCCAAAGTCTGCTACTGAGATGGAGGATATGAACAGTGTGCCTTATAAAAGTGTTGTTGGCAATTTGATGTATGCTATGGTCTGTACAAGGCTAGACATTGCCCAAGTAGTGGGAGTCCTAAGCCGATTTATGGAAAATTTGAGATCACATTGGGATGTTGTGAAGAGAGTATTTAGGTATTTGAAGGGGACTTCAAATTATGCACTATGTTACCATGCAATATGGTTGCATCATAAAAAATCTCTTAGCATCCAAGGTTATGTTGATTTAGATTGGGCAGGGGACATTGATAGCGAGTGATCCACTAGTGGATACACTTTCATGCTTAATGGTGGAGCAATCAGTTGGATGAGTAAGTGACAAGCTGTAGTTGCTTTATCCATGACATAGGAAAATTACATGGCTGCAAATCATCCCTGTAAGGAAGCTATTTGTTTAAACCGTCTGTGTTCAAACATTGGATTTAATGCTGGCCAGATTTCAATTTGCTCTGATAGTCAGAGTGCCATTTTTTTGACAAAGAATTTGACCTTTCATGCCAGGACCAAGCACATTGATGTGCAGTATCACTTTGTGAGGGATATGGTTGAAGATGGAAATTTCATTTTGGAATAGGTTGACACCTTAAAGAATGTTGTAGATGCTTTGACAAAGCCGGTTAGCAGAGACAAGTTCAGATGGTGCATAGAATCGATGGGCCATGGGGCCCATGACCGTTAGTAAGTTTTGAAGACTTGAGGGAGTTGGAAGCGTTCACCAAGTGGGAGCTTGTTGAGAAATTGTGTCTCAACTTCTAGCTTGAAGTCCTCATTTTCCTACCTTGGTGAAAACTTGTGTTATTCCTTTGTTCTATCGAAGGTGCAACCAAGATGGAACCTGACATTGGAATTTTTCTATGTTCCTTTTTCTGTTCTTGTTCCGGCTCCAACTCTGACTTCGGCTTCAGTGTTCTTGACTTCCTTGTTGTTTTGATTGTCTTTGGGTTGGCTTCCTCCACTTTTTTTTCATTTTTTCTTAACTCTACCTTCTGTTCGTCGGAGGCGAAACTGGGTTGGAACCTTTCATCAACCTTTTGACATGTTCCTATTTTTGTTCCCGTTTCGGCTCCAGCTCCAGCTCTGGCTCTGGCTCTGGTCTCTATCTTCTTGGTTGGTTCCTTATTCTCATTTTGGCTTTGGCTCTAGCTCTGGCTTTGGTCTCTGTAGTGACCTTGGTGATTACCGCCATACTCCAGGCGATGGGTCCTCTTAGCACGGTAGCGTGGTGAGACCGCCTGTGGTTGGGTCTAGCAATTACCGCCACACCGCGGACAGTCAAGTGACTGATCATGGTGGCCACGGTAAGACCACCAATGACCAGGCTGGTGGTTACCACCATACCGCAGATAGTCAAGTGACTGACCGTAGTGGCCATAGTAACACTACCAGTAGTCAGCCAAGACGGCTACCGCCATACCATGGTGAATCTTGAAGCCGGTTGCGATAGCACGGTAAGATGGTTTTGTCTAGGCTCGGTGAAGTTGGGGTGAGCTCGGTCAAGGTCACCACCATACCACAGGTCAAACTCAGTAGGGCTATGGTAGCGCGGTAAGGAATTTGGAGACCTCGGGTGAGATCATTGACTAGGTTGACCAAGTTGGAATCAGTGGCAGAAGCGGTAGACAAATGGGATGTAGACACGTGGCTCAGTGTTAGAGCGATAATTCACTAGAGGCCAAAGTCGTAGCAACAATTATTGCAGGTCAACTCAGGGTGGTGGACGTGACCCGATTTGGGTAAAGAAGTTATTTCCTGGGTGGTTCGATGCAGGAAGATCGACATGGGTAGATCATTAGTGCGATTTGATCAAAGTTTGATGTACCTTGTGATCAACGGTTGATTGACATAATTGAATGCAAGTTATGACTTAAGTAAGTCAAGTACGTGATTGCATGTGTGACAGTTTTTCAATTCAAATTGTATTTTGCATGAACATTGTAATAGTGAGTTGTTGTTGTAAGCTGAATAGAAGCAAGACTATGATTTGTGTGTAATATTGTTATTACTGTAATACAAAATATTCTTTGCTTGGTGTGGTGGGTTTTTTACCTGGAATTTTTTTCCCGCGTTAAATACCTATGCCATTTGTGAATGCTCAATTGGTGTAATATCTTTTATGCTGCATGTATTTTATCTCAAGTATTTTAGATTCTGTATACACCTAAAAATGGTCTGGAGCATCTGATTAATTAAATATGAATTATTTAATTAATTATCCTAATTTCCTCTACTGTTGAATAAATAGAAATATTTATTT
Source organism: Sequoiadendron giganteum (assembly GCA_007115665.2). NCBI lineage: Eukaryota > Viridiplantae > Streptophyta > Pinopsida > Cupressales > Cupressaceae > Sequoiadendron > Sequoiadendron giganteum. The sequence goes on from CM021107.1 coordinate 245,930,782, forward strand.
AATAGTTCACATTCACTTTCTTCATAAATTTTTCTAAATCTCATCTTAATTAAATAAACAAAAATAAATACTTTGTTTGATTTAATTATCATTTCCTTATTTCAATCTATCACATCATTTCTAAATTAATTAAATAAAGATCAAAACACTTTATTAATTAATTGCCATTATTCTTCTATTTTAATTTAATAAACAACTATCTTATAGTTCGTTTTATTAAATTATTTATCTCTCCTTTATTAATTCAAATAAATCAAAATATTTGAATTGTTGCACAAGGAATATTCCAATCTATATTCTCTCAAAAATGAATTAGATTTCCTATGTCTAAACCATGTCTAATTTATGTCAAAATCATGTCAAATTAATTGATTGAAACTTCACGGGAAGTTTTGGAGACAAATTGGAGACAAATTTGGAATTTGATCTCTCAATCCTCCTCCATCAATCTTTCCTCTTCTCTTGCCTGGTGTTTTCATGGGTAGAGACAACCTCCATCTCTCACCATTCAATTCTTTAGATTGAATCCAAGCCTTTCCAAGCTTTCCCTGTGCATTTCTACAGCCAAGAAATTTATAAATATAGCCTCATTCAACCAAGAAAAGGATCTAGACAATCAAGCTTTTGCACTCTTACTTTGTAGGAATTCAAGCATCAGGCATCAAAAATTCACACATCAAGAATATCCTACAATCAAGCTTCAATTATGGCTGCCTCCTGTAGCTACAATTATTTGTTTCATGTCTATGTCATGCTAGTTTAATTGATTTATCATTTAGCATTGCATTATCATCATCTCGTTCTTTGAATAGTCATTTTAACAATCTTATTTGCTTACACAATCTGAGAGCAATTTGGATTTAATAAATCTTTGGAGATAGAGAGCAATAAGACACTTTCAATTGATTACTTTGTTGAATTGATTCAATTTGTTTAATCATGGATATAATTTTGTATTAAGAAGTGTTTTAGATCTTATTCACATATTCACACTTACAATCTGGCGCCCACCGTGGGGCATTAACCACAATTTTATCAAAAATGTTATTTTTCTTAAAAGTGTCATGTAGGTTCTCGACGTGTTTTTATTATAGCGCTTCTGTTAAAAGTTTTAGCGCTTTTGGTTGCTATTTTAGCGCTCTCAGTTTTCAATGCTTCCAATCACTGCTTCAGCCCTTTTGGTTCATAGTTCAGCACTTCCGGTTTTTAGCACTTCTAGTCATTGTTTCAACGCTTCCAGTCCATATTTCAGCACTTTCACTATTTTAGCGCTTCCATGTCAAACTTCGGTGCTTCAAGTTCCTGTTTTGATGCTTCCAGGAAATAGCGCATCAGGTAACTATTTTAGTGCTTCGGTGTAATATTCCAGTGCTTTTGTAAAAGTCAGTCTAGATCTGACGTATCCGCGACCAGATTTTAATTTTTTCAAAGTTGGAATAAAATTGATCAATCTAGGATAGTCACTTCAAGTTTTTCTAAAATTGATCAATCTAGGATAGTCATTTCAAAGTTGGAATAAAATTGTTCAATCTAGGATAGTCACTTTCTTGTTTTTCTTAAAGAAAATCTATAAATCCTAGGATAGTCACTGCATTTTTACAGTAGAAGTTAAAAAGAACATCATGATTTCTGTGAAGCAACACCTTCACATAGATTAAAAAATTTCTTTTTGCGCTTTTAAAATAGGAAAAACTTATATGATGTGCTTGTGGTGATTAGGCTTATGCTCTCCCCTTGACTGGGTGACCAAAGTGCCAGATTCACTTTTTTTTTTTTTTTCATGTCATTTATACTTTATTAAATCCTTTAGCAGGCTTGCCATAGTGGGAAAAAATTCTCACCCTATGGGAATGACCTAAGTGGGAACAACCAAAGCCAAGTTATCCAACCTGCTATAATAAAAATGCAAGTTGTTGATGAAAGTCCAACTTGATGGTAGTAGGCAAGATAACCATCCCCAAAATCTTTGTTCTAAAGATTGGAAGGTCTCCTGAGAGAGTTTATCTATTTGCCACATCGAACGGAACCCTATCTACGAACCATAAAGTAGTTTCTTGTTGAGTCAGTATCCATACATTGTCATACTCATGGTGCAAGGGGAGGGAAGAATATGCCCCCAAGACACTCACCATATAATTACCAAGGACTGCTTGCTCAAGGGATTCAGTATCCACTTCCATCAATTTGAGTATGCACTTGACAACGAAAAAAACACGGGCACCCTCTAGGGGGTGACACGGCTGTGTGAGTCGATATAATTGCAAGATGTGGGCTATGAGTATAATGATGACCAACTTGTCCTTAAGTGTGAGTCTGCTTGATATGAATACAATGGTTAAAACAACCCGTCAAAATCAATAAAGATCATTCATGATTTTTGAATATACACAATATTTTCAGTTTTAAAAACACTTATTCAAAATTGCTTGCCGTGTTTTCAAAAATTCATTTAAAATAGATTAAAGATCATCCTGAAAACGTCAAGTCAAAACAAATCAGAAAATCCATGCTATGAAAGTGGAAATCTACCATGTTTGTCAAGAGAAAAATCAAAGTTACAAGGCCCAAGCAACCTCTCGGTTATAGAAATAAATTGAGAAGACAACGTTTTCTATATCAAAATTGGAAACTCTTTTTACAACATAGAACATTCATTCACCATTGTCACAATTTTGCTAGGGGTCACTCTTTAGACTACTCGGTAGAATCGCTCTATTCACGAGCCTTCTTTCAAAGAAGAGCTCTCACGCAATTCCACAACCGTAGTCAACGGATTCATCCTTCATATCTTCCGTAGTCTCTAATATAGTATGCCACAAGGCTAGACCAAATTCTACAATAGAGAAAATTGAACTTCTAATTTAAGCCTTCTGGAAACCTGTTTCAGCGCTTCTGGTCACTGTTTTAGCGCTTCTAGGAATTAGCACTTTTTGGCACTGTTTCAGCGCTTATAGTCTGTATTTCAGCGCTTTCGGTAAAATAGCGCTTGTATTAAATCTTTCAGTGCTTCAGGTCTGTATTTCAGCACTTTCAGTATAATAGTGCTTTTATCAATTTCTATAGTGCTTCTAGGCACTATTTCAGTGCTTCTGGTCAATTAGCGCTTTTGTCACTTATTTTAGCGCTTCTGGTCTCTGTTCCAACACTTTTGAGAAATAGCGCTTTTGGTATCTATTTTAGCGCTTTTAAAATAGAGAGTTTAAGATTTTCACCAGTCCATCAGTCTGTCATTTTATCCATAGTTTTCATCAAGATAAAATTTCTTCTATCAGAATCATTCTCTAGGAATCAAAGCCAGAAAGGTTTATATAAATTTCCAACTTATCAACTGAAACAAGATCTTACAAATCACAAGTGTCAAAATCAAATACACAATCAATTACTATACTAAAGTTTCTTTATCAAGATATTGTCATCCTTCATCATGAAACAAAGTATAGCGATTAACTTTTTTAAATATTGTCTCATCAATAAGATAAGTCATCTTATTCAACTTTATTTAAAAAGGTTCAAATTGACACTATCCCGCACATAAGATCAACATTTCAGAAGAAAGGGAAAAAATTTGTATGCCAATCTTAACTAGGTCCCAAAAATAGAGATTCTTAGAACAAGAAATTTTAAAATCACAAAAAATGGCAGAGGAAAATCCTTGGAATAATCTAAACCGAAATGATAAAAATGAAATAACTCCAAAGGACATCCAAGCGGCTCAACAAGATCTCAAGTTTCACATATTTATGGAGAAAATTCTAGAACAAGACATGGAAAAATATCTTTTAATGTTAGCCGAATCAGGGGCAAAACTTCCAAAAGATTTTGATGTAAACCATTTGAAAGAAACACCAGAAATGAATGAGACTGAGATACCACAACCTACACAAACAATAGATCCAGTTTCCATTTTAACTTCTCATATGCAACTATTACAATAGAAAATACAAGATATGATGCAAGGGACTACCAAGAGATATTTGATACAGGACATTTGTCCTTATCCTTTCGACACAACGGTCGGCTTGATACCTTTTCCAAGACATTGTGAGATCCCAAAATATGATAAGTATAATGGAAGAACAGATCCAATTGATCACATTAGAGAATTCAAAATGATGAGTCTTGAGTTTGCACAAGAAGAGACATATTTAATGCGACTATTCCCAAGGAGTTTGGGAGGATCATGTATGGAATGGTTTTCAAAGTTGAAACCAGGTATTAAAACTTTTGAGGAACTCGTTAATAGATTTATCTCTCAATACTCATTCAACATCCAACATGATGTGACAATCAAAGATCTTTACAATCTCAAACAAAACAAGGGAGAAACATTCTTATCTTTTCTCCAAAGATGGCGACGCTTGTTCGCTAGGTATCCAAGGTCCATTCTTGAAGAGGAAAAGATGGAGTTGTTTATTGAAAACTTGATGGAAGAAATGAGTTACAGATTAGAAATGTCCTCCAACATTTAAAAAAGTGATCGAAAATGGTCTTAAAATCGAAGAGGCATTAGTCAAGAGACGAGTTATCAAACATTTTAATGATAAAATGAACAACACAAGTAACTCCTCAAATCAATACTCAAGTGGTGAGAAACTAAAATTCTGGAAAAAGAGTCACAACATGACTATCAATGAAATGACAAATGATCCCCAAAATGTCAAACCAGTTTTTAATTTGACCGCATCCACATCAAAGAATCAGAACAATGAACAAAATGTCAAGTCAAATACCATACAAAATAATGAAATCATAAAACCACAGTTGTATCAAAAACCATCAAATCGGCGAAGATTCACACCTTTAGGTCAATCAATGGAATCAACAATGAAGGAACTAGTTACCAGAGGCCTTCTCACTACACCGGAAGCTAGATTTTGGGATCCAAAAGTCAAACCATCCTGGTGGAATGATGCTGATTATTTCAACTATCATAATAATAAGGGTCACAAAACAAATGACTACATGGAATTGAAACATGCAGTACAAGATTTGGTGGACAGCAACAAAGTATATGTGGAAGGACCTCAAAATAACAATGATTATTTGGCCTTCAAAGATCCTTTGCCCAATTATGAAAAAGGTGCATCATCTTCAAACAGCAAAGGAAAACGTGCTAATCATGTCTATGACACAACAATCCTATGTCTATCTGAAGTCAAACATGATCATGCAGTTAACGATAACATTGTTGATAACAAAACCAACACCATTACCTCTTTGGGTTTACTCCCAAGCACGCAAAGCTCTGATAATCAAATAAATGTCTTAAAAATCAGATAAAATCAAGAACATCAACCTGCCAATGCACTAACTAGGGGACAATCCAAATTAATGTTAAAGGGAATTGGCTACACACATGCAGTTCCACCTCCACCACATTATGATGTTATCAATCAAACACAAAACACCCCCCGAGAAAATCAAGAACATCAACTGGCAAATGTCATGACTAGGGGGAAAGCCAAGGTAGTATTAAAAGGAGTGGGATCTCAATGCGCGGTTAGACCTCAATCTCATTATAATATTATTGATCAATTACAAAAAATCCCTACACAAATATCAATATTGGAGCTTCTTAAGTTATCACCATCACATAAGGAAGTTCTCGAACAAGCATTAGTTGCCACAACCATGCCAAAGAATTTGGATGTTTGTCAATTCCAAGCTATGGTGGGACACCTGACTACCTCGCATTGTCTGTCATTCTTTAAACAAGATGATGTCTCATTAAATCATCCACATAACACCACATTGCATATTGAAGTATGTATCCATAGTCATCATGTTAAGAGAGTTCTAATAGATGGGGGAGTTGGTCTGAACATTTGCACCCTCAAATTAATCCGTGCACTAGGATATTTTGATGACGCTATTGATGCTCGGAGGAAAATGACCATCAAAGCATATGATGAGGAGGAAAGATCATCCCAAGGTTTAATTGTATTACCCATTCAAGTGGGACCCACGATCAAGCATATAGCATGTCAAGTGTTGGAAAGAGAGTTAAAATACAACATACTCTTAGGACAACCCTGGATTCATGAAATGTAGGCCGCACCTTCTACATACCATCAATGCCTAAAGTTTCCAGTAAATGGAGAAGAGGTGACTATAGCTATTGATTATAATCATCCACAACATTGTGACACATTGAGAGTATCTCAAGACACCTTTGTCCCTCATAATAGGGAAGCTTCAAGTTCATCATCATCCAAGAATGAGCAAAGTCCAAACATCACTACCAAGTGGGTGCAAAAGAAAGGTAAAGAAAAGGAAACAAGTCATGTTGAAACAAACATTCCAGATACACAAACTTCTTTATTAGACAACTTTCAAAAGCAAGTTCAGTTGATAGATAAAGGAATGGGATAGTACTCAATGGAGCAATCTCTTAACTTGTCACAGTTAATGCCATCTCCTAGAAAATATGGTCAACCATCAATGATCAAACCTCTGACATCTTTACCTCGAACAACTCTTCAAAATACATTTGTAAAATCTACAACCATAGCAGAAGAAATAAACAATAAAGCAATCCTGGATTGGATTTACAAGGATGAGGAAACATCAACATCTGAGATCGATATAAAAAATGTTAGCATCAACATAGACAAGTATGGAAAAGGAAAGGCTATTCTGGAAAAGATGGGTTATGAAGGACAAGGGCCTGTGGGATTAAGAAAAGAGGGAATATCAGAACCTATCACACCTCTCACTCTCCACACAAAAGAAAAACTAGGACTAGGATACTTTGAAGAAGAGAAGTAGGAGCAAACAAAGACAGCTATGGAAAATATCCTTCATTTTAGAGCTGGTTCTGAAATAGACTCAAATGAATATGAGTGGACCTTACCTTGTGATTTACTTGTCATTGATATTCCAATCGATGTGACTCAAAAATATACACATACATGTGAGGAGGGTCAAGGCTCTGGGTCTATACCATTCGTTGAGGGATCACTAAATATCGATGACTCTAGTGAGGATGAACAAAATTTGAGTGAACTAGATAATTTCAAAGAGGGTACCATCATGGATCTTGATATCCCAAATGACAATTATGATGATATTGTTGTCCTCACCCTTACTTCCATTGACCAAAATCAATCCGATGATACCATGCCATTAATCCATCCAAAACTTATTGATTGGGAACCTATCGAAACTTTGACTGTACCAAAATTTGCAAATGATGATGCCATCATGCATTTCCTATGTCATACTGAACCTGATACAAATTCTCTCTATACTACTCATAACAATACGACTCAGCAGGAGGGTGTCAAATCTTCCAGTGGCAAAATTGACAACAGGGAAAATACATCTAATGGTGAAAACCATTCTATGGCAGCATTAGATCTGGAAAAAGTAAAAATAAAGAATGCATCCAACGGTGAAAACCTTTCTAAGGCACTAAAGGATGGAAGATTTGACACTCTCCCAAAACACTATCATGAGCGATCATCAGTTCTAGTTGAACCTACACAATCAGTGGACATTGGCACAAAAGAGAAGGCAAAAATCCTACATCTGGCGGAATCCATGACAGAACAAGAAAGAACGACATTCATCCAATTCTTCAAAGAAAGAAGCATCAACTTTGCTTGGTCATATTATGATATGCCATGTTTAGATCCCAATCTTCTTATGCATCATTTGTCTTTGCCAGTAGGAATCTAGCCTGTTAAACAAAAATTAAAAAAAAAGCACCCCCACATTGCATTAATGGTCAAAACAGAGCTAAACAAATTACTAGATGCTAGATTCATACGATCTATAGATTATGCTGAATGGATATCAAATCTTGTGCCTATTTCCAAGCTGGACAATAGCATTAGAATCTGCATAGATTTCAGGGACCTCAATAAAGCATGCCCGAAGGATGATTTTCCATTTCCAAATATAGACATCATTGTGGACTTGACAATAGGGCATGGCATGTTATCAATCATGGACGGTTTCTCTAGGTATAATCAAATAAGAATAGCTCCAGAAGATCAAGAAAAGACGGCTTTTACATGTCCATGGGGAACCTTCTACTGGAATGTCATGCCATTTGGTTTAAAGAATGTAGGAGTGACTTATCAAAGAGCAATGACAACAATATTCCATGATATGATGCACACCTTCATGGAATATTATGTCGATGGCATCTTAGCAAAATATACTACTAGGGAAGGACATCTACATATCCTCGATAAAATCTTCACGTGGATGGAAAAATTTAATGTTAGGTTAAACCCTAAGAAATGTGTCTTCAGGGTTACATCAGCAAAGTTGCTAGGCTACATTGTCTCAGAAAAGGGCATTGAGGTAGATCCGGAAAAAGTCAAAGCTATAATGGAGATGCCACCTCCTAGAAACATCAACCAACTCCAATCACTACAAGGATGACTTCAATCAATCAGAAGATTTATCTCCCAGCTGGCAAATAGAAGTTATCCTTTCAATCATCTATTGCATAAACACATAGTTTTCATGTGGGATGAGAAGTGTGAAGTGACATTCAATCAGATTAAGCAATATCTATTGTCACCACCAGTTCTCATGCCACCAATAGAAGGAAGAACCCTCATATTGTATATTGCTACAACTAATATCTCATTGGGGGAACTCTTAGCACAAGAAGATAATAAAGCAAAAGAGCATGCCATCTACTACATCAGTAGAAATTTAAATGGCTATGAAATAAACTATACATTCATAGAAAAGTATTGCTTAGTAGTGGTGTTTGCTACTCAAAAGTTGAGACACTACATGATGGCTCATACAATCAGGTTAGTTGCAAAGATTGATCCTTTAAAGTATCTACTAAGTAGAGCTGCCTTAATTGGTAGATTGGCAAAATGGGTTATGCTCCTAAGTGAATTTGACATTCAATATGTCGAAAGAAAGGAAATCAAGGGAAAAATAATCATTGAACAACTAGCTGAAGCTCCTATACTAGATGATCTCCCAATGACAATGGAATTTCCAGATGCAGACATTATGACAGCTATGCCTCAACAATGGATTCTCTATTTTGATGGATCATGTACACAACAAGGATCAGGAGCAAGAATCTTGTTCATCTCCCCCCACAGACACACAATTCCAAAGTCATATAGACTCATGTTTCAGTTTACAAATAATGTGGCAGAATATGAAGCATTGATTATTGGGGTCAACACGGCTATTCAATGGAAAATTAGGGACTTATAGGTGTATGGGGACTCTCAACTAGTCATTTATCAAGTGAATGATAAATGTCAAATCAAAGATGAAAATTTGATGCCATACAAACAACAAATAGATTATCTGAAATAGTCTTTTGAAAATATCAAGTTTGATCAGATTCCAAGAGCAAAGAATAAAGCTGCAGATGCCATGGCTACGATTGCTTCACTACTGCAATTACCTGAGAAGTGTGTTTGTTATGAGTTTATGGTAGAACAAATATCCCGTCCTTTCCATTATCAATCAGAATCCACTACCATATGCCATATAGAAACCATTGAACCCTCTATCTATGAAAAAACCTATGCTTACCTAAAAGATGATATTCTTCCTCCATATCTTTCCAGGAACCAAAAATGGAACTTTATTCGCCAATCTGCCTAACATACATTAATCACAGATATCCTTTATCATCGAGGTCTTGATGGTACCCTACTTCGATGTCTACAATGCAATGAATTTGAAACCGCCTTATGAGAAGTTCATGAGGGTATTTGTGGTACTCACTCGAGTGGAATGACTCTAGCTAAGAAACTCCTTCGTTTAGGTTATTATTGGCCATGCATGGAAAAAGAATCATATCAATTTGTAAAGAAATGTCACAAATGTCAGGTTCACAACAATCTAGTTCACGCACCAACACAAGAACTGCATCCCTTTACAACAACATGGCCTTTTTATCAATGGGGCTTAGATCTAGTAGGGAAAATCAATCCATCGTCATCTAATGGACACAAGTTCATTATTACAGCTACAAAATATTTCACGAAATGGATTGAGGCAGTACCCCTTATTACCATCACTAGGAAACAAATTTCCTCTTTCATCTTGAACTACATAATATGTCGGTATGGTATCCCTCAATCCATTATCACTGATAATGGACAACCTTTCAAAAATCAAGATGTCCAAGAGCTATGTGATAAGTTCCACATCCAACATTGTTTTTCAACACCATACTATCCTCAAGGAAATGGCCAAGCAGAGGCCTCAAACAAAACCATACTCAAAATTCTCAAAAAGATGGTCAACGATGTTGGACGTGATTGGCATGTTCAACTCAATCCTGCACTATGGGCCTACAGAACAAGCATCAGAACACCAATGAGAGCTACACCATTTACTTTGGTATATGGATCAGAAGCCATATTGCCCATTGAAGTTGAAATTCCATCCCTTCGTGTATCACTCAGAGGTATCATTTTAGATGAAGACTACAGGGTATCTAGGCTGCAAGAACTGGAGTTGTTGGATGAGCATCATCAACAAGCTATTAATCATCTAACATCTTATCAACAGAGGATGTCAAGGAGTTACAATCACAAGGTAAAACCAAGGGTCTTTCAGGTTGGTGACTTGGTACTAAAGGAAAATCCTAGAAATCAGCAAGATAGAGAAAAGAAAGGAAAATTTGAGCCTAACTGGCTTGGTCCATTTGTCATCATATCAGTGTATGGATCAGAAGCATATCAACTATCAATGTCAGAAGAGGATCTATTTGATGAAACTATCAATAGTATTCATCTCAGAAAATTCTATGCTTAAAGTCTCCTAGTGCACGAGGAAAATTCTAATAATTGTTTCCTTGGTGAAAATCTGGCAAACAGGCATCTTGGCAAACACAAAAAAAATAAAAAATAAAATACAAAATACAAAAAAGGAAGAAAAAGGGGAAAATAAGAAAAATACAACGGGTGTAATCAAAGCGTGTGGTGAAAACCTAGAAACAGGCATCATATGTGATTCAAAGATCAACTTTCCCATCTAATGGGATATATGTCAAGATCATTTCATCTAAAAAGGCAGTATCAATTCATATCATATCTTTCATCTGGAAATCATTGCATCCATTATCAAAATCATGTCACACGGTCAACATATAACTCCATAGCTTGGGGGCAACATCTGGATATCTAGGGGCAATCCAAACGTATCAATTGCATCTGATGGTAGAAAACCAAAAACAAAGATCAAAGCGCAATTTCAATCATCATCAGAAGCATCAACCATCTGTATCATATCGAAAATCCAAAAACATATCAAAAAGGTGAGTCTGAAAAAGCAACTTAAAAAAAAACATAGGTCTATGTCAGTCGAACTACGTGGTCTCTACGTGTGTAACGTAGGCAAGGCTAATATTAAATCAGCCCCCGAGACCCCTAAGATAGGTTAGTAGGTTAGGTCTTTGGTCAAAATCTCACAAATTCAAAAAAACATGTCAAAATCAGGATGGATTATCTCAAATCTGGTGAATGAATGAAACACTCTAAGTAAAAAATTGATATTTTGTCCCTTTTGATTATGATTTCTTTGGAGTAACTCAATGATGTATTGAACTAGAGGAACAAGGAAAAATAATGATATTTTTATTGTCTGATGTATGTACAATAACCATATAAATGTGTGAATTATTGGGGGATGTGCTATGCAAATGTATCACCAATGACATTCAGAATTCACACAGTCAAATGATAATATTTGCTTGTTTACGCAATGAATGCTCAAGTCATCTTGGTTCAATTATACCTAGATGCTTGTGTTCGATTGCAATATCAAAAATCATGAAAGAAGTACTCAGGTCATCATTGGATTAACACAACCATTGATGCTTGTATTCACTTTCAACATTCAATAAAGCTCTATGATGATACCAAGCACAGAAAGACTATTAAAATGACATATGTTTTAAATATCATGACATGGTTAAAAGGTGATTGCATCCATCATCATTTATTATCTGTAGAGTATTTTGTTGCATAAAGGATTCACATCAATGATTATCTAATCTACAAATAAGACTGAGTATACTTGACATAAAATCCAAAATCATCATTGGTTACCATATAGTTACAAATCCATTTTTCATCATTAATCATTTCATCATCCATATAGATTTTGCATCAAAACAAATAATCATTTTATCACCTACATCATACAAGATCATCATTATTGTACCATGTATCCATACATTTAAAAATAATAAAATCACATAATTACACCCATAAAAGATCATTCATCATAAAATCATTCCATAAAATTAAAAAAGTATTTATCCAACCATCCATACATGTTATCACATCACATCATTTATCTATATATCATATTCTACACATACAATTATCATTGCATCATCACATTTAGATTTAAATCATCACAAAATCATATAAATAAAAGCATCCATCACATAGAAATTAAAAAGCCATTGTCATATCACATCAACTACATCTCATATATATATCACTAATGTCAAGTATACAAGGAAAGTTTGATCTACAAAATACATGATCCACAATGGGCTACAATCATAATATACATCACAAAAGATCACAAGGGCATCTACGACCTGCTACTGCCATAATGAGCAGACCTAACAGGACCTGTACCACCACCACCCCCAGACGGACCCGTATCTCTGGAATTTCTGCGTGGAGGCTATGTCACCTCCTCACTGACTATCCATGTATGAGTCTGCCCTAATCTTGATGGGGCATAACTGACTCAGCACTCAGCAAGCACTGCATCATGATAACGGTCCCAGTAGAACTCTGCCTCTCAGCCAACCCGTAGAACCTCTCTCATATAATCACCGATAGAGGTTCCATCGGCCAATCTCTTGAGGGTATCTGTTGTCTCCTATGCCCTCTTGACTATCTGTCGAGCATTGTCTCACTCGGTTATCAGGGTATCAACCTGTGTCTGCATACTAGCTAACTGCCCCTATACCTATGCTAAGGTCTATGCGTGAACCTATGCATGTGCCTGCATTTGGGTCTGGGTCTGCACAAGAATACCCCGAGCCTATACCAATTGCCCCTGTAGTGTCTGAACCTGTGCCTGCAAGCCTAAAATATGTCTCTGATAATCCACAGGTGGCACAGTCACTACTCGCCTCTTGCGAGGCCTGCTCGAAGATGGACCACTATTGATGGATGACCCTATCCCTCGGTCTCCTCCACTACCACCATCACTGTCCCCACTACTGTTTTTATCCTCACTATCACTCTCTAAGCTCTCATCTACTGGAATATCACCCTCACCCCCAGTGACATCCTTTGACACATCCTCCTCTACTAGTAATGGTACGGGCTCATCAGGAATGGTGATGCGAGGAGGGGGGACAAAATCCAAAAATGTCGCGTACTCCTCTGTCATGGGTGCCTCTGCAATATCCCTCTGCATGTCCCAGGGAGATGGTTGTAATGTCTTGGACCCCTCTACTACAACATCATAAGATAATGTGGGACCCCAATCCAGAATATCCATTCATCATCGTGCATAGTGGGCTACCCCCTGTGGCATACACTGAATAATGCCATACTATCTGTACACCCAACACAACAAAAATATCTCAATCACAAAAGGAGTCCGACCAATGAGGTACATAGAGTCACAAAGGAAGCCCAATATTGCATCATTCTCATCCCACTCCTCACAGTCAAGGTATGGGCGCCATGTCACTATCTCAGTATCATTAAAAACTCTCCTCCAGTGCTCTAACTTGCCCATTTGGGCCTACATGAACCAACCACTATATCTAAATACATATGGTCTATCGGCTAGTCTGTCTACAATGGAAAACGACCAACAAATAGAAAAATGCTCCCAAACCCATATCTGTAATAGGGTAATGCTCCCAAACCCATATTTGTAATAGGGTCGCCCCTGCAGATATACTATGTGCACCTAGGTACACAATGGCATGAAGATCATGGTAAAGATGTGCTAACATACACATCCCCCACACATATCTGGTACCATGTACCAACATGCTCTTCAGTGTCCTACCCCAGCCAACAAGGAATCCCTTTGACCTATGATCAGGGCAAAGGGAACCTCCATTGAATCTAGCTAGCACTGCTGGTAGTGTCGCATACGAATCCGCGATCCTCTACCATCGAACAATCAGACCCTCAATGTCCTGATCCTGAAATACTCTACAAAGAGCATCTCTGCTGCTGGTCTCATGAGAGTCATATGTAACAATCTCCCCCATGAAAGGAATGCATAAGATATGCCACACATCCTCTAGTGTGACTGTCATCTCACCGGTAGGTAGATGAAAGGTGTTGTGGTTTCTATGCCACCTCTCAGCCAATGCGGTCAACAAACCATGATTAATCCTAATTTGGGGCATATCAAGTAAACTCATGAGACCACACTGGCCTCTCACTTGCAGCTCATCTGGTGTCAAATGAGGTATAAAATCTGTAGTCTATGGAAATCTCTCTCACATCTGGAGAGTACCTGAGTCCTCCTATTATCATAATGAAAAATCCACAATCAGTGAACTATGTCAGGAATTAAATGTCATTCTACTATCAAGTCTATTTCAAAAGCTTTGGTATGAATTTTTGATCAAAATTCATAGGCAAACATCCAACCTCACCTATCATGAGATTCATCAAAACATTATCTAGATCTCGCCAATCATGAGATTTATCAGATATTGAATCAAACCTCACCTATCATGAGATTTATCAGGTATTGAATCATTTCATCGCCTATCATGAGGATCATCAAGAAATAGGATTTCTTCTCGCCTATCATGAGAGTAAGTCTTATTTACTTTAATCTAAATCCAACATCAAGCAATTGGATTATCAATCATACCAATATGAAGAATGGACATGATCAGAATTGATGAAATCAAGGTTCACTAAGTCAAAATCTTCAAATTTGATCGGAAACGCTAAAATCGTCATCCAAAGTGCTACATCCCAAAAGTGCTACTTTATCAACTAAAAGCACTAAATCAGGGACCCAAAGTGCTAAAACCATGAAAGCGCTATTTCAACACTCCAAAGCACTAAAAGAGGCTTCTGAAGCGCTAAAAATCCCAAAGTGCTACTTTTTCACATCAAAGCGCTAAAACAGGCCGTCAAAGTGCCACTTTACCAGAAGTGCTAGAACAGACCTTAAAAGCGCTAATCCACCAACTCAAAGCACTGAAATCTCAAAGCGCTAAAATCTAGCTTCAAAGCGCTAATTCTTGACTCCTAAGTGCTAATTCTCTAAAAGCGCTACTTTACCGACTGGAAGTGCTAGAGTTTTAAATGCAAGTGCTAAAACTCAAAACGCTAGACTACCTAATGGAAGTGCTACATGAGAATGTAAGCACTACAGTGTGGCTTGAAAGTGCTAAAAGACACCTAGACATGCCTAAGACCTAAAAAGCATAAAAAACAAAAAGTGCACGAATTACGAGGAGGTCGAGGGGTACATATCGGAGGTCCATACACAGGCGGCTGTCTATGACATCGGACGCGCTCAAATCAGTGAGTGTGGTAAGGAATAGGCATCTCACTCCAGCTGGCAGAAAAGTCATTATCACTAAGAATTTTGAACTCAAAAAGAAAATAATGAATTGAAAATGACCTTTTAGCACTATTTATAATTTTTGAAAAATATTTTTGGGGGATTTTTATAACATTTTGATTAATTTTATCCATGAAATTAATTAAAACTCATCAGAGGATTCATTTCTTCATCATTTTTTTGGGAGATAAATTATTTCATCATCAAAACACATCAAATCATCATAAAATCATAAAAATTCAAAAAAATTCTATAAATCAGAATTCTAAAAATCATCAGATTATTAATTTATCTCCCGAGGGGGCATATTATAATCCATCATCTGAAAATCATGTCTGGGGTATTATCATTTGATATTGTTATTATCATCTGAAAATCAAGTCTGGGGCACATGCAATAATCATCATCTGGAAATCATGTTTGGGGCACACGAATTATTATCATCTGAAAATTAATGTCTGGGGCATGTCTAGGGCATACAAAATTATTTTTTATTATCATCAATCCTGGCAGTAGCAGCAAAATATTTCTTCGAATCAATGCGTAAACACATCACTTCAAAGAGGGGCAAAATGTATCCACCTAAAAATGGTCTTGAGCATCCGATTAATTAAATATGAATTATTTAATTAATTATCCTAATTTCCTCTACTGTTGAATAAATAGAAATATTTATTTAATATAGTTCACATTCACTTTCTTCATAAATTCTTCTAAATCTCGTCTTAATTAAATAAACAAAAATAAATACTTTGTTCGATTTAATTATCATTTCCTTATTTCAATCTATCACATCATTTCTAAATTAATTAAATAAATATTGAAACACTTTATTAATTAATTGCCATTATTCTTCTATTTTAGTTTAATAAACAACTATCTTATAGTTCGTTTTATTAAATTATTTATCTCTCCTTTATTAATTCAAATATATCAAAATATTTGAATTGTTGCACAAGGAATATTCCAATCTAGATTCTCTCAAAAATGAATTAGATTTCCTATGTCTAAACCATGTCTAATTTATGTCAAAATTATGTCAAATTAATTGATTGAAACTTCACGGGAAGTTTTGAAGACAAATTGGAGACAAATTTGGAATTTGATCTCTCAATCATCCTCCATCAATCTTTCATCTTCTCTTGCCTAGTGTTTTCATGGGTAGAGACAACCTCCATCTCTCACCATTCAATTATCCAGATTGAATTCAAACCTTTCAAAGCTTTCCCTATGCATTTCTACAGCGAGGAAATCTATAAATACAACCTCATTCAATCAAGAAAAGGATCCAGATAATCAAGCTTTTGCACTCTTACTCTGTAGGAATTCAAGAATCAAGCATCAAACATTCACACATCAAGAATATCCTGCAATCAAGCTTCAATTATGGCTGCCTCCTGTAGCTACAATTATTTGTTTCATGTCTATGTTATGCTAGTTTAATTGATTTATCATTTATCATTTCATTATC
Organism: Sequoiadendron giganteum; assembly: GCA_007115665.2. NCBI lineage: Eukaryota > Viridiplantae > Streptophyta > Pinopsida > Cupressales > Cupressaceae > Sequoiadendron > Sequoiadendron giganteum. The sequence goes on from CM021107.1 coordinate 245,947,784, forward strand.
ATCATCTTGTTCTTTGAATAGTCATTTTAACAGTCTTATTTGCTTACACAATCTAAGAGCAATTTGGATTTAATAAATCTTTGGAGATAGAGAGCAATAGGACGCTTTCAATTGATTATTTTGTTGAATTGATTCAATTTGTTTAATCATTGATATAATATTGTATTAAGAATTGTTTTAGATATTATTCACATATTCACACTTATAGATTCTATCAAGACCTGTTTATGCTCTTCTCCTCTATTGTATTAGTGTTAAGGGAATGTATTCCATACTATTGGATCTCTAGATCCTGCCCATTTTTCCCTTCATAAAGTTCTTGGAAGAAATATCCACTTTCAAGAACTGACCTAGAGCATTACTAATACCCTCAAAAGCAGATGGGCACCAAAATTGTAAGGGGAGATACGAAAATCTCACCCAAAAGGCATAACATTAAGGGGTTCTTTCAAGGGATTGAAAAAGATGAACCCAAGGTCTCATGGAAAGGGATTGAAAGTCCCAATTGCACACACCATGATCCAAGATAGTTTGTCTATCCTCAGGAGAATTAAAACAAACAATAAAGAAACCTCTGGAAAAAGGGTAAATTTATATCTTACCCTACACCAAAGGTTTCCACTTCCTTGAAATCCGAAGATGCAAATCAAAAAGAGAATTCTAAAATCAATAAAATCTATAGATAAGACCCAACTTAGAGAAATAATCAATGCAATCTGAGACCTCTTGAGCAGGGGAGATCACTAGAGCAACACATAAACACAGAAGAGGGCCCCTCTCACCACTAGAACCAAACCACATAGCCTCAACAAAAGAACTTGTATCCTTGGCAGAACTAGAGGCAACACCAAGGGAACACTTCAAAGCATCCATAGTACCAGAAATCATGTCTTCACCCATCAAAGCACCAACTGTGGAAAGGTCCACCACCAAGTTACACACAAGAAACACAGGCGGAAAACCCTCAGACTCAGGCTGCAAGTGAACATAACCAGAGATGTGGGACAGTGAATATTGTGAAAAGGTGGCAGAGCCATTTGAATAGGAGCAAAGAGCCATCAAATGAGAACTATCATCACTCACTATACCATGTTGTAGTTGACAATACTTAATTACATCATTTACATATCACTATGAAAGAAAGACGAATAACTTGTAGGAATGTATCAAAGATGAGAGATAAATAATATTGAATATCAAAAATCAAGAAGGATTGTGGATCTTGGTATATATTATGTTGATAAAATTATATTATAAATAGATCTATTGTAAATTATGTCATATGAGATATGCAATTTTATATTTTTCACTCTCATTCTTCATTCTTTTTTGAAGAATTAAGTTTGTGTTATGTACTCATACATTATGTTTTTCATCCATGTTTTTGTGGTGCATGAATATAGTTTTTCTCATTATAGCCATTGTATATGATTGTATTGCATGGTTATACCAAATAAAGATGAATGTTTCCTTATTGTTTTTTTATTCTAGGTAAATAAGGTTTTGAAGGGACCCTGAAACCCTTTACAAAAATATTTTTTGCTTAAAAGATAGTCAAAACCAAACGAAGTAGTCAACCACAAGAAAAAAACAAGCCATGTACAAGCCAAATAGAGGGACAAAAACATCAAACAACTACAGGTTCTTCAAAATATTAGTCACATACAATTGTCTTTTGGTGCATATCCATAACCTCAGAGACCTTGGCATGGATCCCAATCTTCTTTTTAGTCTTGTTACGAGTCTAAGCACAAGGACCCTTCTCACTATTCCCATCATTTTGAGCACTTAGGAGATCCACCATACCACCACTAGCTTCTTTCAAACTAGACAAATCCCCCATCTACTGCTTAGCTTTCTCATTTAGAAACTACAATATAAGTAATATGGTTAAATACAAGTAATATTAGATTTTGAAAAATTATATGCAAAGAGATCCATTTGATAATTTTCTTCTCTCAATATTAAAGCATTGAGAGACATAACCTACAATAGATGTAGGGGAGGAGCATTTAATTTGGTGACAATCAAAGAATAATTGAAAGAAAAATAATTTAGAGGTGATAAGTTTATTTTAAATATAAATTCTTCAACTCAAGTAAATAAAATAACTATATAGTAGAATAAAGTGAAGGCACTGCTTTTTTAAATATCTAGTGAATAAAATACAGCTAAAGTAAAATAAAGTAAATTTTTGAGTGAATATATATGTGTGTGTGTGTGTGTTTGTATTCACTCAAAAATTATATATGTATGTATGTATTTTTTCTTAAATAAATATATATAAGAGGTGTTTATACTCCTAAATGACAAATTTAATATAGACACCTTAAAAAATAAATATCTCAACATACTTTAGATAGATGTATTTAAAATATATATATATTACTAGTATAATACTAGAAATCAATATATATACAAATAGAAACTTTGTCTATTTATAATTTGAAGAAAAAAAATTGGATATTTTTTAATAATAAATTTTACTAAAAATTATTTCCAATAATTTAAACTTATTACTATCTTGAATTTATACCTTCATCACATAATTTTTTTAATTTACAATAAATTATTTAGAAGGTCACATTTACCCACCCTTTTAGTCTCATAGATTCTCAAACATGACACTCTTTAGGATTTTGCTTGATATGTGGATTGTTTAGACCGTGGACGGTAATTTACCTTGGGAAAATATTACTAGGCATCACATTACTTCTATAGTCCATATAAGCTATCATAGTTGGCATGACCTAGAAATTAAAAATATTTAAATAAAAAAGAAGATAAATATTGGTGGATAAGGAGAGTAGGGTTTTATCACTTTGGTTCATGTGAATTTTGAATATGAAGATTCTTTTTGTTACTATATTTTTTTTTGTAATGGATAGAATTCCACACATTTAAAGATCCTAAACATCTTTTGTGTTCCTTAATTTTAGACCATTTTAATTCTTATCAATTCAATGAGGAATGTGTTACATGGTTACAAAGCTCCTAATCCTTTAAATGGAATATTTTCCTAACTCCTTATACCAAAATATCAAACATCATCTAATCTCTGGTTTTTCCTTGAAAACATGAATAAATGAGTTAACAATAATAATAATATTGGTCCTTACAAAAATTTGCACAAAATTTCTAGGAATATGTATGAAATTGAGATTCTTGGGATTTTAAACATCTCATTAATATTCAAATTTTTTTATTTGTATTCATGTCATAGAGTTGAAATTGTCTGTGGTAGCACATCATTACCACATGGTTCAAATAAAAAGAAAGATTGACATTTAAGAAGCGGTAAGGAATTATATTTAGACATTTTAGATGTGTGTAGGAAAGATAACTAGGAGAAAGGAGTATAACAAATATATTATTGGATAGAAAGGGAATGATTCAAAAGAAGGCCAACTTGGATGATTGAATAAATATTCCTCACTTCTTTAATTTTGAACCTTTAGTATAATATTTTATTTACCTAAGGTCTCTAATGCAAGATTATCTCAAGGTTTGAGTGATCTTGCATCATCTAAAAATATTTTCTTTAAATTTTGTCTTTTATAATCTTTTCTTTCTTCTTGTAGATATTTTATTTTGATTAGTAAGGAAAAGAGGGTTTTGAAGGGATTTGAATCCCTTTACAACAATTTTTTTTTGATATTATAGATAACACAATTAAAATAATACCCAATTAAGAGCCAAAAAATAGTGAACCAAAAGTGAAAAATAAAAGATAGAAAACATAGGGACACTATCTCATATTTTTAAGGTGTTAGCCACCTCCATTTCCTAATTATAATGAATATTAACTAGTGAGATGACCTCATTCTTTTCTTCCTCGAACAAATTCTTCATGCTTCCCTTGGTTCTTGCACTCGGGCCCTTGTTCTCATCTTTCATAGTTTTCTTGTCTTTCTCTTTGGTAGGAGGAACTTTCACCTAAAGTGCAACACTAGTCTGATCCTCCTTGAGAGTAATTAGCTTCTCCAAAAGAGTTCCTTAAGGGAATCTACACTGATCTTAATGGACAAATGGTTAATTTCCAGCAATTTTTTTATATCCTCCTCAAGCTCACTAACCTTTCTTTCCACTCCTTGGAGATGATTCTCATAGTCATTTTTTAAATCAAAGATAGTGCATTCTATATCCACAAGTTTCTCAATAAGAAAATCAAAGTTTGACCCCTTGGGAAGGTTTGGAAATTTTTCCTTAAGGCCTTTGATTTTTATATTCACTTTTTTAAACTCACTCATCACCCATTTTGCAATCTTAAAATTACAAGTGGCTCCATTTCTAGCCATGTCTAGAAGATCCATCATTTTAGGGTTTACATCATCAAGGAAAGATAATTCATTAGAGAGGGGATGAACACTACTTGAAAAATTAATCTCTTCCAATGTATTGCCCACATATTTGGTAGCAATATCTAAGATTCTCTCTTTGCTTTTTTGTAATTCCCAAAATTGTCTACCAAAAACACAAGGACACAACAAAAATTCAAAATTTCAACTACAACACATGACTAACTCACAAAAATTTTGTTTCCAAAGCATACATTTGCTAAATATCATAATAAAATTTGACCCATTTTAGATTATAATATTTAGTTAGATAACTAAATTACTTAGGCAATCATGGTAAAGTTCCAAATGGAGAGATGAAATTCACATCAATGAGATAAACTTAATTAGTTATATTAACTTATTAATAATCTATAACATAACTCAAATCACATGTTATGCAAATAAAATCTATCAATAATAATTTCAAAGTAAGAATGAGAGAATAGGACCTAGGGGCTAGACCTATGCCTCAGGGGTTTTGATGACTTTTCCTACATAAGTGCATGCACAAACTCCATAGCTGAAATTTTCCCATTTCATACTTGGTTACTCGCAATGAAGGAATCTCCCCTCGGGTCTCCATTTGGAACTCTACCATGGTTTCCTAAGAAATTTAGTTATCTAACTAAATATTATAATCTAAAATGGGTCAAATGTTGTTATGATTTTTAGGAAAATGTATGCTTTGGAAATAATTTTTTTGTGAGTTAGTCATGTCACTAGTACAAAAAAAACAATATATGATTAAAAAAATTACTAAAAAGTGCATATAAATGACCGAATCTGGTCATGTGACCATTAGAAGTTTATTGCTAGTCACTTATAACATGACCAAATTTATGACTAAAAAATTTTTAGTCATTTATTGGTTGTTTTGATTGATCGATTTGGTAGTATATTTAGTCATTATTTTAGTCATTGATTTAGTCATATTATTCATTGAGCTTGGTCACATGGCCATTAGTAGTTTATTGCTAGTCATTTATTTAGTCATTTGATCAATTTGGTATTTAGTTATATATTTAGTCATATTTATTTGTTGATTTCTATCGATTGGTAGTATATATATTCACTTATTTTTGTCAACTAGTAGTACATTTAGTCATATATTTTTAGTCATATTTATTCACTGATTTATGTCAATTAGTAGTATATTTATTCAATTGGTAGTTTATTTAAATTTTTTTGTTCACTGATTTCTGCCTAAAAGTGTTGGAAATGAGACAATGTTTTTGAGGTTTAAAAATTAAACAAAGAAAAACATAATCAATCATTCATTTGCACATAATGAAACAACTAGTAAGAAGGAAAAATATTGAAATTTTATTGAGAAAAGGTGCTCTTATAGTAGATACACGATAGAAATATGTGTTACAAAGTGTGTTTCTCAGTTTTTACCATATAAGTACAAGGTTCCCAAGCTACTACAAAATTACATCCTCAAATAGATCAATGAATATCAGTGACAAAATGATACAAGTGAAAATCCAAAGTCAAATCACTTGGAGCTCAAATATGCACCCAAGAAGAAATATAGCATGTCATAAGACTTGAACTGTTCAAAAAACTTGATGCATGAATCTACACCCAATACATGCACTACAAGAAATAATCATATAAAAAAAAAAATTACATTGAGAGAAATAGTGTAATAGTCACCTCAACTTCAAATTTCCATATCAAAAACCATAAGTTATTTATCAATAGGAAGAATATATATGAGTTTACAACAACTAGAAATCAATTACCTAAAGAAAGATATTTGTGATGAAATTGTAATCAATTGGACAATCACCCTCCATTTCAGACATCATTAGTGTAAATTTTATAGTTCCCTCAAAAATTTACTCAAAAAATAAGACCTCTCTTCAAAAAATCTTCATATTCAACATCAGAAATATATTTCTATCAAAGGTAATATAGCACAGTGAGTATCATATCAAGCATATACACAATCAATGCAAGCTAGTGAATGCAAAGAGTATCAGACCAAGCATATACACAATGAAAGTGTAGTCTTGAATAGGTTTGGTGAATAAAGTGCTTGTATCAAAGCTAGCTTTGAGAGGAGAATGTAGCATTATAACATTGCCACACAAATGATACTAAAGGGGTAGGATTTTGATAGGAACCAATTAGCTCCCTATAAAAGTAAGTAACTAAGGGTTTTTTTGTGAGCTTCACAAGAGATTGAAAGGTAGGGAGTTAGACCGTCTTAATTCATTGTCAATATGAGGTCCAAATTAATCATATTAGTCACCACCAAACTATAATTAAGTATGGTATGCAATATTTCATAATGAATCTCTCTTATTTATTAATATGATGATATCAAATCTAAAAAATGATATAAACCATATATTTAACCAGTTACACTTAAAACCTATGAATATGCTAGTACATAAATAACATACAATCAAAACTAGGCAAAGCGCTAATAAAATCATAGTCCCATTATTTTTAATTGGCAATTTAGGATGTATTTGTCTTCTACAAGAAAAACTCCTTATGTGCTAATTTTGAATACATAACTTACTTTAATACTTCAATCTTAAGGTATATATCACTCAAATTAGTCTCTCTTCAAATTAGAAGACCTGTAATAAAATAAAATCTTTAACATTTTTGAAATCATCAAATGTACCATTTGGTTTTGTCAATTCTTCTGAAAGAGATAGTGCAATTGCATGATCCAACTCATTTTCTTCCTTTGATGATGGACCATCCTAAAAAATAGTCCAAATAAAATAATAAAGAGAACAATAAGAATATTGAAATAATCAAATGAAACTAGTCTTATAGACCAATATAACCAGAAAAACAAGTTAGGAATGTGAAATGCAAGAATATAAAGAATCTAACTAAAAACCAAGCTAGGAATGTGAAAGTAATCACTGGTGTAAATTAAAAACTCAATAATATGAGAATATTGAAGCTATTTAAATTATATTGAATATTGGCAAGTCTATTACAATGGGACTTCAAGGAAGATTCCAAATAAGATGATCACTTTCAAACCCTTCAAGACAGCATCCTTCTGATTGTTGCAAGAGAAATTGTTCTAAGAGATGTGAACCATTTCCATCATTTAAAATAGGGACAATGTTGTTGTGGAGAATATTGGTGATGCTAAATGAAAAAATATAACAAATAGGCTTGCACATTGAGTCACCCGCTACCCATCAGACTCTTCAAGTGATGCCCATGGTGATGTGGGAAAGGAATGTTGAGTCACCTGATATCCCGCAAATTCTTCAAGTGATGCCCATAGTGATGTGGGAAAGGCATGTTGAATCACTCGCTATCATGTAGAATCTTCAAATGATGACCATGGTGATGTGAGAAAGGAAAAATTCCTATCCAAAATTATTTAATTGGATGTTAATAGAAAGTTCCTAAAAATGTGAAGTGGGACAATGATTATTGCTACCCCATACAATATTTTATCTAGGAGAGAATGGAGGTGTCTATAGCTGCAAATGAGAATTCTACAATAATGGGAGTGTATTTAGGGTGGACTATTACTCCATCCTATCCCATACATGTTGTATGATGTAGTTGAAGAGATTATTTTAGTTCACTAACAACATGGCTCATGGAGGTCCCCCCATTTTTTTTCTCCTCAGTACATGACATTATTAACCCTAGAAGTTCAGACATTGCACCCAAGTGAAAGTTGTCCCCTTCATCTTTCTTTATCACACTCTAAAGGAAAAAATGTATTTTTCTAACATTTCATTATAGTTAACATATTTCTATTTTCTCACATATGTATGTCTAATGTTGCATTTTGTTTCTTGACTATCCTCTTCCTCTTATAAGACAAAAAACAGTTTTGTAGCATTTCATTCTAGCTAATATATTTATGTTGCCTTTTGGTCCTTGCCTAACCTCTTTCTCTCAAAGGACAAAAAGTAGTCTTATTAAATTTTATCAACATTAATTTGTCTCTTTTATCAAATGTGTGTGTATCACATGCACACACACCTATGCATGCATGTGTGTCAAAGATAACAGGAGAAAAAATATACCTGGACATAAGACAATGAATTTCCAAACTGATAACACAATTCAAAAAAAGGATAATTACTTCAATGATAAAATTTTGCCAAAGAAAATAAATTATGAAAGTTACCCTGAAGCATGAAGGATTGTACAAATTTTCCTATTTTTTAAACAATATAAAATCTTGAAGATGAAAAAATCATTACTCTAGGAAGCAGATAAAAATTCAATCACAATTTCTCATGTGCTTACAAATTTTGAAGATGGATGAGTTACACAAGCTCAGGAGCCAAAATTCTTTGAATAGAGATTTTTTCCAACTCACTACAACCATAGAGAATAATAAATGACTCTCATGTAAAAAAATAACCAATGAGCCTTGTGATAAGGTTTTCATTTGAACTATCATAAACAATACTTCATGCATATATTGAAGGACAAGTTTGGACTTGAATGATATTTGAAATCTAGTAATTTCATCAAATTTTGCAAATGATTTGGAATTAATAATGAATATTTTTTTTTTCAAAGATAACTTCCTTGAGCAATCTCAAGAATCCATAACTGTAAACAAATACATAATTTAATGTGTATCTTTTGTTAATAGAATTCTCTACCTTATACGATTTCTATATGCACCAAAGACTAGAAATAGCCAAAATCCCCTATGAGTTGTCAGTTGTGACAATAGAGTCTTACTACTAGAATGACAAATCTTGTAAAAAATAGGTTTCACAAATTGTGCATGGTGACCAAATGGTTAGTCTCCTCTGTGCTAACTTCAAAATAAAGTTACACAAAAAATTAATGATTTATGTTCAATTTTTAAAATGATGACTTCTTACTAATGTTATTTATGTGGTTAAATAGTACAAATATCATGACCTTGTGTGTGAGGAATTATACTACATGTGCTTCAAGTAGGGGAGAGAACCCAATAATTGTGCACCCTAACGTTGCGCTTCACAAAATCCTATGTGGAAATTTCAAATCACTCCAATTTTTTTATAGCAACTTACTTGGTAAGTCCCCTTCTTATAAATTTTGTTTCATGGCGACATCATCAAATATGATTCCATATCAACATGATTTTTGTCAAAGTTTCCAAAAATGTCCAAAAACAAAGTGCTACTAATACTTGTACATTCACATCATGGGTAGTTGAGAACTGATGTGGCATCAAATGATTGGTTTCTTTTTAGATCAAAGGAATACATTTTGTTTAAGATAGGGTAGTCATGTCACAACTATTGGTAATTATACAAACAACTACTATCACAACTATGTTGAATAGGACAACTGAGAGGGGTGTGAATCCATTTTCACATATTTAATCTTCTAATTCAATCACCGGAACTAATTCTTAACACTCCTTAATTGATTAATCATAAAATGCCAATGCAAAAACTTAAATCCAACACATAAACACAATAACACCAGATTTATGTGGAAAACCCAATAAGGGAAAAACCATGGTGAGGATTAAATCACACTATAGAAAATATCAAAATCGATTACAAGAGACTCACTTCTTGAGAAACAAGGCTCACTGCCAATTTACAAGGACTCACTTTCCAATAGGCCTATCAACCCAAAGGGCTCACTACCACAGAGATACAAAGAACACAAAGAAGAATTGTTATAGAGAGAAGAAAATCTCAATGCAACAAAGGATTCCACCATAATCACTCATAGACATGCATGAATGATAGAGTTCACCTTCTTCTCACTGCACCCAAAAAATCAACATTTAGGCTTCACACTGATCTTCCACACCCACATCACACAAAATCACTGGATAGCATCAATGTCGCACCTATCTACTCCTTTTTCTTTCACTTATTTCTCTTCTTTTCTCCTGTATATTTTTCACCAGTAACTCATCTTGTATTTATACTATCTTCATATTTTAAACATATCCAAAGTTAGCTATGAAAATTCAAATTCAAATTAGGTTGGCACCAAAATATCCTAGGGAGGAATTAAAATGTGAGCAACCCAAACACACACTTCATAGAGACCCAAATAGATCCAACATGCTTCATCAACTTTAAAATTAGTGTTTGACACAAGGTCAGCCAAACCAGTGTTAAACACATAGAACCATTAAGCATGAACCTTCCAAATGTCAAAATTATCTTCAACAAAATCAAGGAAACTCAACTCTAGAATTGCAAGTCATAAGACTTCATTAAAAATAAATCCAGACCAACAACATTTCTCTCGAGCCTCAACTAGAAACACACAAAACTATAGTTCACAACTAGTGAACATAAATTGTACTGTACAATTAATCAACAACTAAAAATTTGGATATAGCATCTTCTAACAACCATGATCAACATTACTAAACCACATAAACATAGGAGAAAATCCGGAGCAACCACTAAACACCTGCAACATATCTTTATTACTATTTCTCAATATCCTTGACATATACAACCAACAAAAACTAGTTAATAACGAGTTGATCAGTTGAAATCAATGAAAACACCTTCAATCTTTCAATTCTTGCAAAAATCTCCCCCTTTTTCATTGATGGCAACACATGATGTGAAAAACCATCAAAGACACCATACTAGCTCTGATTACACTTCTAAATATTTTTCTTTGTGTTTCTCCCCCTTAGTAGATAATCTCTTATATGCTTCTTCTCTTTTTTCATATTCTTCCTCTCCCCCTTTGAAATCAATGGCAAAGGAAAATGATATTTTACATTGATTTCTCCTTTGACATGAAAAAATAATACTCACAATGACAACACCTGACATTACCTACTCCCCTTCAGAGGTAGCCACCAAAATATTAGTCCAAAAGAAAGATAGATCTATAGATCCATTAGAATGATGCACCTCCATATGAATCCAGTTCAAGAAATGAGGGGAAATGACTGTTGGGGATAAGGAGTTTGGTCTATCATCATAGAACATGTCTAAGACAACAGTGTCTTAGTGATTTTTATTTTTATCACTTCCAGGACACAAACAACTATGCCATAAAGCGGAAGGAGGCACAGTTGATCCCACATTGATCCTCTGAGAAAATTAAATTCTTAACAAGATAGCAGATTCAACAAAAGCACAAATTCAAGAGACTAAATCAGACAACCATGAAAGACAAAACAATGAACACACATATATACGTAGGGAAAACCTTTTTAGGTAAAAAAACCCAACTCCAAAACATTCAACTCACTTGTATTATTCAGTAACTAAAATAGTTACAATACAAACACAAAGCTATGCTCTTCAGGAGATTACATCTTGTTCATCTGGAGAGAGATATAGGCAACACAAAATAGAATCTTCACACAGTTACAATGTCCTCATGACATACTATGTAGATTCCCTTTAGCTCCTCACAAATGACTATCACAACCAGCCTCGTGGCCAACCCAGCCACATAGCCTCTAGATGTTCACATCTTCGTAGAACTAAGAGACATAGTGTTCATAGTTAGAACCATTCAAGCACTCTTTGCCTCTCACTCCAATCGCTCATCTTATCAATCTGCACACCAGAATACATATACCATGTGCTTACTTGTTTAGCCCATCGCTGTTAGCATAGTCATCAGGATAATAAATTATCCGCCTGCAACCATTCCATTTTTTATAACATGCACTGCTTAATCAACAAGCATCAAGCCATCCAACATTAAATCCAATCTCAAACATGTTCGTCAACCTTGCTATAATAATACAGCTCAGTCGCACATCAAAATAATAACCATTCGGCCAACCGGATCATAAGGATCTTCCATGTGTTGCCATCTCATTCATCTATCGCTACTGACTGTTGGTCAAACTAGTCCAACTCGGTCAACCGTGTACTGAGCTCATCAAAGCTCCTACTGCGTTACCGCCGAGCCCACATGACCTAGCCATGGTACAATGGTGAGCTCACCTGAGCTCACCCAACCTTCTACCTTGCTACTACTACCCCAACTGACTTGCCTCGTGGTATGGCGGTAAGCCATTCGGGCTCGCACCCTGACTCCACTACACTATCATTCCCTTGTCTGAGTTGCCTCACGGTATGGCGGTGATCTCACCCAAGCTCACCCAGCCATCAACGTCAATATCACTGACCTATCTATCTCGCCTTGCAACATGGTGGTGAGCTCAACTAAGCTCACCCAAGTCATCACCAAGCCCAAACTCTAACTACACTATGATACCGCCGAGCTCAATTGGCCACCCCATGATATGGGAGTAATGTTCTGCACTAACCACCATCTCCACCATGCTACCGCCGACCTTCCAGAGCCTCCTTGTAGTGTGGCAGTAATTGTCAGGCCGACCGCTAGTGGTCTCACCACGGCCACTGAGGTGAGAGGACCCACCGCCCGTGGTATGGCGGTAATTGCCAAGCCCACCACTAGCGGTATCACTACAAACACCGCAATGAGAGGAACCACCGAGCTAGGTCGTGTGCGGCCTTACCGTACCACCGCGGTGAGATAACTCATCGCATGCGGTAAGGTGGTAACTACCAGCGCAAGCAACAGGCAGCCTTACCATGCCACCACAGTGAGTGAACTCACCACATGCGGTAAGGAGGTAACCGCCAGACAAAAACTGCCAAGACCAAGCCAGACCATTGCGGTAAAGGCTAGATCATGAAGGAAAACACCAAGTCTTCAAGGGAAAGTCTAGAAAAGTTGAGGCATAATTTCTCAACAATGACCCCTAACTTCTCTCGGAGATACTCAAAAGTATATTTTAGAAGATCCTTCATCGGGACATGCTTATGCTTTACTTCATTCTCCATGACCTTCTCTCTCAAAAAATGATACCTGATAGATTTATGCTTCATCCTCGAGTGCATCACAAGATTATTTGAAATGTTAATTGCACTCATATTATCATAAAGATTAGAAATAGGAACATCATATACCACTATTATATCTTTAAATGTTTGTTTCATCCATAGAACTTGTGTACAAAAAGATGCAACAACAATATACTCAGCTTCAGTAGTAGACAAGGAGATTGAATCTTGTTTTTTGCTCAACCATGCCACCAATTTGCATCCAAGAAAGAAAGCACCACCACTTGTACTATTTTTGTCATCTACACATCTAGCCTAGTCTACATCTGTATAGGTACTAAGTGTAAAGTCAGTATCTCTAGGATACCACAATCCATAATACAAAGTGCCATTCAAATATCTAAAATTATTTTAACAACAGTACCATGAGTTTCCTTAGGATCTTCTGAAAATATAGCCACAAGATAGATAACATGCATAATATTTGGTCTAGTATTAGTCAAATATAATAGTCCACCAATCATAGATCTATACTTTTTCTGATCACCCTTAGTTGAATCATCATCTTTACCCAATTTGCAACCAGTCACCATAGGACTACATACCGGTTTAGAACCATCCATCCCAAACGTCTTCAACATCTCTCTCACATACTTAGATTGTGAAATAAATATCCCTTTCTCCATTTGATTAATTTGTAGCCCAAGAAATAAATTAATCTCTCCAAACATAGGCATTTCAAATTCTTTCTACATCTCTTCTGTAAACATCTTGCACATATTTTCATTTCCTCCAATGGTAATGTCATCAACATACACAACTACAATCAATTTTTTTTCATTTTCAATCTTAAAATATAGATTACTATCTCTCATACCTTTGTTGAAACCTTGTTGAATCAAATACTTGTCCAACCTCACATACCAAGCTCTAGGAGCTCACTTCAATCCATATAAATCTTTTTTCAATCTACACACCATATCTGGTTGATTTTTTAATTGAAATCCTTCCAGTTGTTCAATGTAGACTTCTTCATTCAAAAATATTGACTTGGCATCCATCTGATAGACCTTGAAATCTTTATGAGTAGAAAATTATAATAACATCCTTATAGCTTCCATTCTTGCTACGGGAGCCAAAATTTCTTGAAAATATACACCTTCTACTTGTGAGTAACCTTTACACACAAGCCTCACTTTATTTCTAACAACTTCTCCATTTTCATTCAACTTATTTCTAAATACCCACTTCGATCCAATGATGTTTTTATCTGTCAGTCTTGGGAGAAATTCCCAAGTTTGATTCTTCTCAATCTGAATAACTTCTTCTTTCATAGCTTCCTTCTAATTTTCAACTTTACATGCTTCACTTATAGTCTTCAGTTCAATCTCAAAAAGTAAACACATATTAACTTTAGTAGCAGCTCTGGTTCTAGTTAATACACCTTTAGTCTTATCCCCAATAATCTAATTTTCTTAATGATTCTTCTATACTTATCTAGGTGTCTTAGGGGACACCACCAAAGCTTCTTCTTCTCTTCCATTCTATTCATCCTAGTTTTCTCTCTCATCCTTTTCATGTTTTTCAATCTATTCTATTCTTACACAATCGGGTTCATCAAACACATATCCATCAATGTCAACAAAATTCTTCATTGTCTCATCAACCTTGAAATTTTCACTCTCTACAATATTTCTCAGTCTTTTATTGAAACATTTGTATGCCTTGCTATTAGTAGAATATCCAAGAAAAATGCCTTTATCACTTCTTGCATCAAACTTTCCCAAAGTTTTTGTTAGTTCCCAAATCAGCATATGCAATGACTCATAAGGAGTAGTCAATCTCATATTCAGACTCAAAGATGGATTTGGCCAACGAACAAGATTCAGTCAAAGAGATTGAAATCTTTTACACTTTTGGATCTGTTAAACTAGGGAGGGTAATCCCAATAGTATACTTATAGATACTATTGTGTGTCAAAGTACCCAGTATACTATAAACAAATGATTATCATTTAGATGCTTAATAGACACAATACTCTAAAGGATTGGCTGACCTCTACAGTAATGCCTAACTTAAACATGAGAAATGTATTTCATTAAACTATTCACACAATTAAATTATTCTGATAAGTAATATTGATTTAAAAAAATGTAGTTTCTCACAAACAGTTTCATGAAACTGTAACATTAAGAGACCAATTCCATATCCCAGGGTGGAGTCATCTAAACCATGCAATTTAAAATCTAACACAACAGTCAATCTATCATAATCATACCTATTAGATGATGCATTACACCATTGATACTAGAAACTAAACTAGACATACCTAACAATCCTAGCACATAGTTGCATAAACCTCCATTTGTGTTACCACAAATTAACAAATTCTTTGTATGAGAGTAATAAAAACAAACAAACATGCAAGGAAAGACAAGAAGCTAAATAATAACAATCATTGATTACTCATATTAAAAATTTATGCAAAGTGAATAATGCAGACACCTAATTCAGAATAATATGTCATTTACATTCAACTATGACTGTTGTAATTACATCCTTCATTATAAAACTTAAACAACTCCAGAAATATGAAAAAATAGCATTATACACTTGAACCCCTGTTACAAAATTGTTCCCGCGGAAACCAAAAATGTGTCACCACCTACAAAATGAGAGAAGACGAAAAGATATAGAAGAAGAAGAAACCCTAAAACTACATCCTCAGTTGACATCTGGTATCTTCAGCTCCATTGATCTATAACTTCCTTTGCTTCCAGAAGAAGTTTCAATCTACTCCCAAATTAATGCATCTTGCCTTTGTTGCCCCTCTAACAGAAAAATATTCCCTTCATGATGACCTTCTCATGCCCTTGTTGTTGAAAATATCCTTGCAACTGAAAAATATCTTTGTGAAAGTCTTTCACTTCTTCTTTTTCCCCTGTGGTGAAAAATTATCAACTTCATTTTACGCTGACTGCCAATATTTTTCACCTCTGTAAAAATTTTACCCTACTCTTTGTTTGCCCTGCAGTGAAAAATTGGTTTGCTCTCCTATGAAAATCATTCACTCTGACTTTACCTTTATCCTAGTTGCACTTTTCATCTCCATTTACCAACAAATAAAATATTCACCCCACTTGCAACTTATATTTAATATTTCAAAATCAGTGAATATATTTATTTATTTAGTAGGCATTAAAATCATTTCCCTTATATTTAATTCTTTCATTTCTAGCAACAAACAATGTTTTTCTTTAATATGGTGAAAAAATAAAATTCTTTTACCAAGATAAAATATTTATCCGTGCCTCCAATAATTTCACTTCACTTTATGTTTTAAAATATTTACTTTCTTTTAAAATGGTGAAGCTCTTTAAAAAGTTACTTATCAGGTAAAATAAATATTACCCACTACGTTTATCCATTTCATATATTAAAATTTTCTTATTAAAATGTGAAAAGCTCAAATATTTTCCATCGGATGATACTAAAGCCACCATTTAAAAGAAAACCTTTTCAAATTTTGCTTGGGCCCACCATGGTCTTCCATCCTCCAATGCTCATGCATCCATTGCATTTTCTAACAACAACATGAATTTTACTCGGGCTCATGGGAAGGCAAGATTAAATGATTTAAAATAAAGATTTTTTAGAGATGGATTTATTAA
The DNA here is from genome assembly GCA_007115665.2 of Sequoiadendron giganteum. Taxonomy (NCBI): domain Eukaryota; kingdom Viridiplantae; phylum Streptophyta; class Pinopsida; order Cupressales; family Cupressaceae; genus Sequoiadendron; species Sequoiadendron giganteum. The sequence continues at coordinate 245,964,572 of CM021107.1, forward strand.
AATCCACATATCTCTCCTTTGCTCGCTTCCCCATGACTTTTTTTTGATGTGAGCCTTGGCATTCGTGAGCTGGCAAGGAAAGTTTGCCTTTGTTTGAAAAGGTGGAAAAATAAAATGCATATAGTAGTCAACATGAAACTCCATCTTCTTCTCATCAAAGTCATGCTTATGAAGCTTTCCATTCATTTTTTCCCAATTCATTCATAGCTGGGTCGTTTTTCTCAATGAGAGTGCATTTTTGTAGTTGTTGACAACCAAAAATCTACTCAAACATGCTTAAAATATCTTCCCAAGAATTGGGAATGGTTAAGGGATGGATTTAAAGCATGGGGCAGAAAATTTGGACTAAATAGATCCTCCTAAAAATAGTTGGAAGACCAAAAACGTGATTTCACTTTTATTCTACAAGAATTATGTTGCAAGTATGGATGTGTTTGGTGGTGTTGTCATTAATTTTGTCATTGATGTCAACATAGTTCAGGTTGATTTCAAATGGTACTTGTATAGTTGAGATACTCTAGAAGTTCTTAGAGTACATGGAGCTATATTTATGAAGTAGTTTTGTTTTTCCCGAGTGCTTTTGAGAAAATTTTAGAAATAATGAAGGCAGTGTTGAAGTGTGTGTTCCAAGTGTGCTCTAGTATTGTGCTCTATATATCTCCTGTGTTGATCCTATGCTTGTGTGGATTTGTAGTTATGTTCATAAGATTCAATGGATAATATATCTTGAGTTTTAGCTTCTGATTCGATGGAGAGTGAAAGATGTGTTCGTTGGTGTGTGAACTGGTTTGGCAAAACTAATTGTTTGTGGACTGTGAGAAATGTTTTGGCTCCACAATCTTGTGGTTTTTGGTTTCACATCTTGTGGATCTAGGAAATGATTCTTCTTGATGATTTTTGTGTTCTAACAAATGTGCTTGTGATTTGGCACTCCAAAAGACCTGCTCCAAAGCTCTTGTGTGCTGCTAGTTGGTCCGGTTGGACTGTTGAAGATTTTTTTGTGAAAGAAGTTTTTGGTAGTTGGTGCGGATATATCTGAAGCATTCTCAAAGATGATAAAAAGCTGGTGAAGTGTGTTGAGTGATCCACATGTGATCACCTTGCTAGAGATGCGCGTACTTCAAAGATCATTGGTGTTTTGATTAGGTTTGGTCAACCTGGTGTCTACACATTACATTAAGATTTTGTATCGAATTAAGGAAGCGTTTGATCTATCCAAGATGTTGTTTGAGTCCTAAATTAAATATTTAATTGGTCCTCTCGCATTCTCATCTAGCACGGGAACGTTGAGTAGCCAACCTAATTTGAATTTGTAATTTGAGATTGTATAGCCAACCTTGGAGAATGTTTCTAAGGTTGAAGATGGTATAAAAGAAAATCAAGTTTTTATATTCTTGAAAGCAGTGAGCAAGTGTGAAAATAAGAGTGTACAGGGGAAAATTTAGGTAGTGGTACTTTAAGGTGTTATATTCTTGAAAGTAGTGAGTTAATTGTGTCTACAATCTTCTGATCAAGTTGTGAATGTGTGGAACCTTTGTGGTGGATCTTCATTTATCTTTTCTCTTTCTATATGCAGTGAGCCTCCTTCTAGACAGTGAGTCCTTTGTTGGCAGTGAGCCTTTGTATTTGGGCATTGAACCCTCTAGCAGTGAGCCTTTGTATCCATTATTGCATTACTACTATATTGTGAGCTAATCCTCACCATGTTTTTTCCCTCATTGGGTTTTCCACGTAAATCTAGTGTCTCTAGTGTTTTATTTCTGTTATTTTCATTTCATGTTTACAATTAATAATATATTGAAGTTAAATTCAAAATATTAAGTTTAGAAGTAAAGTTATTTGATATAATTGATTCACCCCCCCTCTTAGTTGTCTTGTGCATTTCAACAAATTCTTGTCTGAATCCACACAAAACACCTCAGGGGAACCTCCATGGAGAAGGAAATTCTTCAATATTCAGTGCAAATAGAGATTTCAGATCCAAATCTACCCTTAACATCCTCCCAGCACTCTCCCTGCTTCCCTATGATTTTCTGTTGTCATGAGCATTTCTTCCATGGGCGGCAGGGAAGCTTTCCCAAAACATTGTAAAATATTTGATTTAATATTTTCTTTATCTTCTCAAATATTTACAAATGTTACAAAAATTCGCCTGGATGTTTGACTTCCTCCAATCCTCGCTTCCCTATGAGCGCCTGGTGCTGTCAACAAAAGCTTTCACGGGTTGTCACGAGAGACTATTATGCAGAGAAAAAAAGATTTTGTAAAGTTTGCAATATTTAATTTTCCCTAATAATTCCTTCATTCTCGTGAATTTTCCTTTCATAATATTTAAAACACATAAAATTTTTAAATGTAATCCATCAAAACATTAGAGAATAGGGGAAAAAATTAATTTTGGTTGTGGCCCAAATAAGAAAAATTTATTGCAAACAAATCGAGGCACTTGGAGCCTCAAAAATTTGTGTGGGGACATTATCAATTATTTCAAGAAAACCCATATACTCATAACTTGCATCACCAAGAGATTTCAGGTACCTCCTTTGTAAATTGACCTTGGGATGCCTTTGCTGCGACTGAAATGCATTAAAATAGTGCATCAAATGACCTCTATTTTTTATGAAAATGGATTTTTAGACATTTCAAGCCAAAAAAATAAATGGGTTATCATTATATTTGAAAAATTTGACACTTTCTAGAACACCATTTTTGGCCCTATCATGATCAAAAAATGATTAAATAACCCATCAACACTTATCTTGAGACCCTGACACTGAGCAGGCATGTAGAAATTTGACCCAATAATTCAATGCAAAAAATGGCTTGAGAATTTGTTTTTTTAGGAACAATATATTAATCGACAAAGTGGCTCACTTAGACTTTTCTGCAATTGCTCTTGTTTAAAACTAAATAAAGCTCACCAAGTTGTTACTTTGAAAAAATATCAAATCATCTTTTGAGGAACTGCCACTGAACTCACTAGGTCATTTGGGTACATTGACTATGTGAAAAAAAGTCTATCCTTGAATCATCATTTTTCACCAGATATTAAGGGTCAAACTTGGCCACCTTGTAAAGTTTTGAAAATGCACGTGTAAAAACATAGCAAACTGCATTTGATTTTGGCTTGGTAAAAATAGAAAATCTGATTATGAGGCTTTGAAATTGGACTAGGGAGAAAATTAATGTAGGGATAATGGAGAGAAATAATTTGTTTGACATGACGATCATCTAGTTGCAAAATATCAATTTGAACAAGAGGCCAACTTGCAGGACTGACAATATGCAAACAACAAAAAAGTGTCAGAACCCTCTAGCTTCGCTTTTCAAAATACTATAAAAAATTATCATGAGAAGCTGAAAAATGACATGCATTTTCACATATGTCACATAAATATGTCCACCAATGGGTTTGGCTTGAAAATAAATTGGCTTCAAATTGTAATCCTCCAAAGTAGGCCACTCAGGCAGATTTTGCAGGTGCACTTCTGAGTGTGCAGAGGCAAAATTTTCAATATTGGCCTTCAAAATCTGAAAGTTTTGAAGGTGTCATCAGTGGCTCCGACTAGGGATGTATGCCCCTTGTGGGCATAGCAAGAATATAGATCTCAAGGAGAGCAAACCAGGTGCCAAAAATATTGTGTGATAGATTCTTAATCAAATTTTAAACCATATTTGATGGCCCCAGACCACCAAATGAAAAGAAGAACCCATTTTTTCTTTTTTCAAACACCAATCTGTTGAAGGAACTGATTTCCCTAAACCCACATTTACATCTTCCCTACCACTACAATAAGTATAACCCTCTTCTTACAAGCAAAAAAACATGGTTACCACTGAAATATGCCTGATTACTAACATTTTCACTAACATCTCTCACAACTTTTCTAAGCATGCCATTGCTAATGTGATTTCTATCATTCTGCATTATATAATTAGGCATAAACTGAAAAAATTTCATCATCACATGACACATATTCATATTGAAAATAACATTCCTTGTTCTTCACCTTATTGTCATATTCCATCATAATACCTTCCAACTGAACTAGAAACTGAAATTATTCATACTCCCCCAAGTAGCTGGCATCATGATACTCAACCTTATCTGCAACATATGTATCAAATGTGAAACATTCATAGGCATTTCCCTCGAGGAGCTCATCAATGTGTTTCTTTGTTTGCTCAATCTACCACACTCTAACTCTGTATCAAATGCATCATTATAATTCTCAACAAAGAGTGGATTATCTCTAATCCAATTAAGATTATCATTCATTATCTCTAGTGAATATGGAGGCTCATCAAATAAAGGGTTTTGTATTACATTCATTTTTGTCATAAAAGCCTCGACTTGCTTATCATGAAGATCTAAACCTCTCATATCGTCATTTTATTTAAAATCATTAAAATCATTGAAAGAGCATACAAACGGATCTCCAACTTCATTCTCATCATCATTGGTTAACATCTTTGAGTCATATCCTGAAAACTCTTCATAGGAAGAACATTGTTCCTTCTTAATAAAACATATGTTCTCATCATTATCAGCATATTCCTCATTTGCAGCAAAATATTCCATTTCTACTTCATGAGGATAATCACAATCAAAATAAAATTTACCACACTCAATGCCATCATCATTATTGTACAACAAGAGGATTTATCAATATTGTAACTATGTTCAAAATTTTCAGGTTGAATGTTCAGTCTTATGTCTTCCATAGGACAACAAGTTTCAGAATCTTCAAAAGAATTGAAACCATGCATTTGATTTTCTTCATTTAGGTGTACATTTTCAACCTTTTCTCTTCTCTCTTCTTCTTCATGTGATATCTCACTATTTGACTCATATGGATCATCAAAATCATTATCATCATAGGTTGAAAACATGATAGCTCCTTGATGATCATCTCTAATCTTTTCAAAAAGAGAAAATTATTCAAACATATGGTCAAGCCTAACTCGCTTCAACTCCTTTGGTAGAGCACTCAAACCTAGTTCATAAGATGCATAAAATAAATCTATGCATTCTAAATTTTTCAGATTTGTAACACTCAGGAATTGTAGACAGAGTATCCATAAATCTTGCATAGAGATCATGTGATGATTCTCTTTTGTGTTTCCTTATGCAAGAGAGGGCTTGAACAAAGACTGTATGATCACAAATGGATGCATCTTCTTGACAATGTGTTTGGAGCTCTATTTGATCAACATTATGGAATGATGTGTAAACTAAAACAATAGGGGTGTAAGTGTTTTGACCTTCATTTTCAATTTTTGACTTACACCTTTCATCAACATTTGGTGTCTCAAGGAAAAAAACACTTGTAGATAGATAACTCCTTTGCATTCTATATTTCAAGTTGTTTTCAATGTTCATGGCCATCCCATATGCCTGATGCAAGGTTTTAGGATCCTTATCTCTTAGTAGATAACTCATCTCATTATCAAAATCTCCCAAATAAACAACCAAACATATTGCATCACTTAGTCTTAAGAACTCAGGAATATCCCTCAATGTTTTAGGAAATGTTTCATTAAATGTTGGAACTAGCTCATCCTCTTCTTTTTCAATGCTCATAAATTTATTGAGCAAAGAAGTAGCATTGATTTTCTCACCAAATTTCTCCATGAACATTGCTTTGAGCTTTACCCAAGAATAGATAGATCATGATGGTAAATTAGAGAACCAATCTCTTGAATCTCCCTTTAGAGACTAAACAAACAACCTCATAATTACATCCTCATGATCTACCTCAAAATCATCCATTAAATTGTTGAATTCTTGAAAATGCTTACTTGTTGATTCATACTTTATGCCACTAAAATTTGGTAGCTCATTTCTGATATAAGATGGAATAACATTTGGGTAACCACAAATTCCATCAAAATTTATGGCCATGTATCTTTCAATGTTGAAACTTCTTTTATTGCATGACAGAGGTTGCACACTAGGAGGCATAGGTTGATGATACATTTTCTTAAACCCTTACAAGCATTTTCTAACTAACCTTGCAGTTATAGGGAAACCCAAATTTCTTTTACAACATGACCTTAAGCTTTTACAATGTAAAATTTTATCTCAACTTGCTTAAAACCTTCTAAATGAGTTTTTACAAAAATATTGCATATTGCACTTCATAATAAAGTTTGAAAACTAGTAACAAAGAAGTATGTCTAATAATTACTAATATTCCCTTTCGTAGTGCTTAATCACTCAATAAGGAACCAAAATTTCTCATGAATTTCAATTATGGTTTTCATATACATATTTATCCTTCTTGAAAACCAAAAAATGAAAAATACATGAATATGTTGCAGCTGCTGCAAATTCTTCTTCCTGACTAGAAATCTTTGTACATCTAAAACCTTCTTCACATCTTCATCAGGTTCTTTAGATAGAGTCGCAACCTCTCTTCATAGAGGACTAAACTTCAAGAAATATGAATCTTTTCAAAGATAAATTTCCTTTTGGGTCTTCTCCCACAACAAAGTTACACATAAATTCATTTAAAGTTGTTGCAATACAACCACTTCAAGGTATGCAAACTTCTCAGTATATGAACCAAATGTTCAGATTCACCAAATTCTTGACTCTATGATTCACAATCTACAACATGAGATTCAAAGTTGTCCCCAACAGAGTTTCCAATTTGTTGGTTCCCAAATCAACAGATGCAATGAGTCCTAAAGAGTAGCCACTCTCTCATATTTAGACTTAAAAATGGATCTGGCCAACGAACAAGATTCAGTCAAAGAGATTGAAATCTTCTACACTTCTGGCTCTATTAAACCAAGGAGGGTAATCCCAATAGTATACTTATACATACTCATGTGTTCCAAAGTACCCAATATACTGTAAATATGCGATTCTCCTTTACATGCTTAATAAACACAATATTGCAAAGTCTTGACTAACCTCTATGGTAATGCCAAGCTTAAACATGGGAAATGTATTTCATTAAAATCTTCACATAATTAAATGAGACTGATAAGTAATTTTGATTTTAAAAAATGTATTTGCTCACAAACAGTTTCATGAAACTATAACATTAAGAGACCAATGCCATATCGCAGGGTGGAGTCATCTAAACCATGCAATTTAAAACCTAACACAATATTCAATGTGTCATAATCATACCTATTACATGATTCATTACACCACTGATACCAACAACTAAACTAGCCATACTTAGCAATCCTAACACATAGTTGCATAAACCTCCATTTGTGTTAATACAACTTAACTCGTTCTTTGTATGAGAGTACTAACAACAAACAAACATACAGGGAAAGATAAGAATTTGAATAATAACAATCATTGATTATTCATATTTAGAATTTATGTAAAGTGAACAATGGAGACACCCAGTTCAAAATAACATGGAATTTACATTCAACTATGACTATGATGTAATCACATTCTTCATTACAAAATTTAAACTGCTCCAAAAATCTGAAAAACTAGCATTATACATTTGAACCCCTATTACAAAATTGTTCCCATGAAAACCAAAAATGTGCCACCACCTACAAAATGAGAGAAGAAGAAAAAATATAGAAGAAGGAGAAATTTTAAGACTATATCTTCAGTTAACATCTAGCATCTTCAACTTTGTTGATCTATAACTGCCTTTTCTTCAAGAAGAAGTTTCAATTTGTTCCCAGATTAATGCATCTTGCATTTGTTGCCCCTCTAACAGAAAAATATTCCCTTCATGATGACCTTCTCATGCCTTTGCTATTGAAAATATCCTTGAAGCTAAAAAATATCTCTGTGAAAGTCTTTCACTTCTTCTTTTACCCCTATGGTGAAAAATTATCAGCTTCATTTTACCCTGGCTACCAATATTTTACTTCTTTGTAAATCTTTTACTCTGCTCTCCATTTTCCCTACAGTGAAAAATTGGTTTGATCTCCCGTGAAAATCATTCACTCTACCTTTACCTTTATCCTAGTTGCACTTCTCATCTCCATTTACTAGCAAATAAAATATTCACCCCGCTTGCAACTTATATTTTATATTTAAAAATCAATGAATATATTTATTTATTCACTAGGCATTAAAATCATTTCCCCTGTATTTCATTCTTTCATTTCTAGTAGCAAACAGTGTTTTTCTTTAATACGGTGAAGAAAAAAAAATCTTTTACTAAGATAAAATGTTTATCTATGCCTCCAATAATTTCAATTTACTTTATGTTTTAAAATATTTACTTTCTTTTAAAATGGTGAAGCTCTTTAAAAAGTTACTTATCGGGTAAAATAAATCTTACCCACTTCCATTATCCACTTCACATATTAAAATTTTCTTGTTAAAATGTGAAAAGCTCAAATATTTTCCATCGGACGACGATACTGAAGCCATCATTTTAAAAGAAAACCTTTTAAAAAAATCTTGGGCCCACCATAGTCTTCCATCCTCCAACGCTCGTGCACTGGTTACATTTTCTGACGGTGACATGAATTTTACTCAGGCTCATGGGAAAGTAAGAGTAAATGCTTTAAAATAAATATTTTTTAGAGATGGATTTATTAAAATCCCTATATCTCTCTTCTCCCCGCTTCTCATGCCTCTTTGTTGATGTGAGCCCTGGCATTCACCGGTTGGATGAGAAAGCCTGCCTCTATTTGAAAAGGTGGAAAAAGCAGATGCATACAGTAGTCAACAGGAAACTCCATCTTCTTTTCATCAAAGCCATGCTTATGAAGCTTTCCATTCATATTTTCCCAATTCATTCATAGCTGAGTCATTTTTCTCAATGATAGGGTATTTTTGCAGTTGTCGTCAACAAAAAATCATCTCAAACATGGTTAAAATCTTTGTCCAAGCATTGGGAATGGTAAAGAGATGGATTTAAAGCATGGGGTAGCAAATTTGGATCAAATAGATCCTCCAAAAAATAGCTAGAAGACGAAAAACGTGATTTCCCTTTTATTTTGCAGCAATTCTTGTCTGAATCCACCCAAAACACCTCTGAGGAACCTCCATGGAGAAGGAAATGCTTCAATCCTCAGTGCAAATAGAGATTGCAGATCAGAATCTACCCTTAACATCCTCCCAGCATTCTCCCCGCTTCCCCTGACTTCCTACTTCCATGAGCATTTCTTCCATGGGTTGGTAGGGAAGATTTTCCAAAACATTATAAAATATTTGATTTAATATTTGCTTTGGCTTCTCAAATGTTTATAAATTTTATTAAAATGCCCCTGGATGGTTGCGGGAGAGACTATTGTGCAGAGAAAACTGGATTAAAGTTTAACTTTATAAACTTTACAATATTTAATTTTCCCTAATAATTCCTTCATTCCTGTGCATTTTCCTTTCATAATATTTAAACCACATAAAATGTTTTAAATATAATGCATCAAAACATTAGAGAATAGGGAAAATTTTAATTTTGGTTGTCGCCCAGATAGGAAAAAATTATTGTGGGCAAACCACAACACTTGGAGCCTCAAAAATTTGTGTAGGAAATTATAACTTATTTAGAGAAAACCTATTACATCAAAACTTGCATCGCTGAGATATTTCAGGTACCTCCTTTGTAAATTGGCTCTCGGGATGTCTTTACTATAACTAAAATGCATTAAAATAATGCATTAGATGACCTCATCTTTTTATGAAAATAGATCTATAGACATTTCAAGCCAAAAAAATAAATGGGTTGTCATTAGATTTGTAAAATTTGACTTTCTGGAACACCATTTTTGGCCCTGTTGTGATCAGAAAATGATTAAATAACCCATCGACACTTATCCTGAGACCTGACACTGAGCAAGCATGTAGAAATTTGACCCAAGAATTGTGTGAAATAAATAGCTTGGAAAAACATATCCTAAGGCACAAAGATATTAATTGAAAAAGTGGCTCACTTAGACTTTTTTGCAACTCTTCTTGTTTAAAACTAATTAAAGTTCACCAAGTTGTCACTTTGAAAAAATATCAAATCATATTCTAAGGAACTTCCACTAAACTCACTAGGTCATTTGGGTACATTGAATATGTGCGTAAAAGGGATATCCTTGAATCATCATTCTCCACCAGATATTAAGGGTCAAACTTGACCACCTTGAAAAGTTTTGAAAATGCGTGTGAAAACATAGCAAGCTGCATTTGCTTTTGGCTCAGTAAAAATAGAAAATTTGATCATGAGGCTTTGAAATCGAGCCAGGGAGTAAATTAATATAGGGAGAATGGAGAGAAACAATCTGTTTGACATGACGATCATCTAGTTGCAAAATATCAATTTGAACAGGAGGCCAACTTGTAGGACTGACAATATGCAAAGAGCAAAAAGGTGCCAGAACCCTCTGACTTTGCTTTTCAAAATACTGCCAAAATTCATCATGGAAAGATGAAAACTAACATGCATGTTCACATATGTCACATAAATGTGTCCACCAAGGGGTTTGACTCGAAAATCAACTGGCTTCAAATTGTAACCCTCTAAAGTAGGTCACTCAAGCAGATTTTGCAGGTGCACTTCTGAGTGTGTAGAGGCAAATTTTTCAATATGGGCCTTCAAAATCTGATAATTTTGAAGGTGCCATCAGTTTCTTCATCTCTTCTGATATAAATTTTTCTTTTTAATGCCTTAAAATACTTAACAATAGGAATTTGTTTGTGCCATAGCTCATAGGGAGTCTTTGTACTCTTTTCTCTTGCTTGAACTCGATTGAATACATAAACAACAGTATGAATAGATTCTTTCCAATAAAATTTTGATAAACCAGCCTTAGTGATCATTGACCTAGCAGCCTCTTGAACCATTCTATTTTTCCTTTCAACTCCAATTTTCTGAGGAGTTCTCGGGGTAGATAACTATCTCTTTATTCCATGCACTTCACAAAAAATATTAAACTCATGGGAGATGAATTCTCCATCTCTGTCAAACCTTAAGCATATTATCTTCAAGTTTACTTCATTTTCAACCATATCTTTGAATGTCTTGAATCTATCTAATGCATCTAATTTCTCTCTAAGATATGTAATCCATGTATATCTAGAATAATCATCAATTAAAAGTATAAAGTATCTTTCACCAAGTAGAATTTTCACTCTTGTAGGACCATTGAGATCTGCATGAACTAAATTCAATAGTTTGGTAGTAGAATTTTCCTTTGATCTATAATGACTTCTTGCTTGCTTTCCAAACTGACAATTCTTGCACATAGCATTAATAGGCTTTGTAATTCTTGGAAAATATATCACGGCTTGAACAACACTAATCATCGCCAAGTTATCAAAATTCATGTGACACATTCTCTGATGCCATAACCAACTATCATTAATCTGAGTCATAAAGCATCATCCATTAGCACCTTTAAGTTGATAGATATTTCCTTCAGATTTCTAACCTGCAACTATCAATGTTTTGGATCCTTTCTAGATCTCACATCTCTCATCCTTAAACACAAGATCATATCCCTTACTACACATCTAACCAACACTCAAAATATTATGTATTAAACCCTTAACATAGTAGGCATCATCAATATGATGCTTTCCATCAAAACTTACTCAAACTATCCCATAGATTTTAGCACCAGTATCATCTCCAAACATAACCAAGCCTCCATCATATTTTTCAAGCTTAACAAACTTAATTTTATCACCAGTCATGTGATGTGAACAAGCATTATCAAATACCCAATAATTGTTCTCTTGTTTAGCATATAGCATAGAGATAATCGTACCTTCATTTTTCTCCTTCTCTGAAGAGCTTTCCTTTACCTATTTTTCCGAATTAGGAGAAGTAGGTTCATGTTTAATTGTCAAGAACAAGAATTCATTGTCATCAGGATCCTCATATTTTGAATCCTCATTAGATATACTAGCATTCTCATTCACATAATATGCTCTATTAATATTCTTTCCTTTCTTTTCCTTCTAATATCTTTGTTTATTATTTTTAGCTCTTTCTAGACACTTTGTAACATAATGTCCTATTTCTCAACAACTGAAGCATTTAAAGAGTAACTTACATTCATAATTTCCAAATCCTTTCCTCATCCTTCTTAAAAATTTAGTTTCTATTTCATCAAATTTTTCTTCATCCAGATCTTCAACTTTTTTAGTCTTAACAGTAGTCTCTAATTTGCATCCATTCCCTAAATTCGACTTCCCCATCTCATAAGATGTCAAAAATCCCAACAACAGATCTTTGGTACAGGTCTTATAATCTATAGTCTACTCAATAGCACACAATTTCTCACTGTAGGCATCAAGGAGAGTTTTAAGAATCTTCTTCACAATCTTGGTTTCATCTATAGTAGTGCCAAGTCCTCTAATTCCGACCACTATCTCATCCAATCTCTATACATAAGCTTTAATATTTTCATCTTCAAACATATGTAGAAGCTCAAACTATGTCTTCAAATTCTGAAATTTCACCTCTTTAACTCTTTCATCACCTTCATGTGCTCTTTCCAAAGCATCCCATAATTCCTTAGCAATCTTCAAATTCTAAACCTTAATCAACACAGAATGTACTAGACTATTCTTCAAGATGTACTTCGCCTTATTTTTTTCTTCATGTGCTTTGATCTTATCAAGTGTAGTCAGACCATTTGTAAGAGTAGTGTAAGGATTCTTGTAAGCGTTCTGCACATCATATCCACAATATTCCAGATATTCTTCCATCAACACTTTCCAAATAGCATAATTAGTTCAATCAAACCTCAAATAATCATAAACCATCTTTCCAGCCATCCCGGACCTTCCTCAAGTGGTTAATTTCTTCACCAAGGAACCAAGCTCTGATAACAATTGTTGAACACGACAACTGAGAAGGGGGTGAATCATTTTTCACAAATTTAATCTTTTAATTCAATCACCAGAACTAATTCTTAACAATGCTTAGTTGATTAATCATCAAATGCCAATGCGAAAACTTAAATCCAACACATAAACACAATAACACTAGATTTACATGGAAAACCCAATAAGGGAAAAACAATGGTGAGGATTAACTCACACTACAGATAATATCAAAACTGATTACAAGAGGCTCACTACTTGAGAAACTAGTCTCACTGCCAAAAAAAGGAGTCATTGTCCAATAGGGCTATCAACCCAGAGGGCTCCCTGCCACAGAGATACAAAGAAGACTTGTTACAAAGAGAATAAAATCTCAATGCAACAAAGGATTCCACCATAATCACTCACAGACATGCATGAATGATAGAGTTCACCTTTTTCTCACTGCATCTAGAAACTCAACATTTTGGCTTCACACTGATATGCCACGCTCTCATCACACTCACTCACTAGATAGCCTTAATGTCACATCTATCTACTCATTTTTCTTTCACTTACTTCTCTTCTTCGATCTTGTATATTTTTCACCACTAACTCATCCAAATTTGGCTATCCAAATTCACATTCAAATTAGGTTGGCACCAAAACATCCTAAGGTGGAATTAGAATTAGGTTGACCCAAACACATGCTTCATAGGGACCCAAATAGATCCAACACACTTCATCAAATTCAAAAGTAGTTTTTAACACAAGGTCAACCAAACCAGTGTCAAACACGTAGAACCATTAAGAAAAAACCTTCCAAATGTCAAAATTATCTTCAAAAAAATAAGGGCAACTCAAATCTAGAACCATAAGTCATAAGACTTCATGAAAGAGAAATCCAAACCAATAACATTTCTCCTTAACCTTAACTAGAAACACAAAAAACCATAGTTTTGATCATAACTTGCACTGTACAATGAATCAACAACTAAAAATTTGGATATAATATCTTCTAACAACCATGATCAACATATCTAAACTGCAAAAACATAGGAGCAAATCCAGAGAAAAACTTGGAGCAACCACTGAACGCCTACAACATATCTTTATTACAATTTTCTCAATATCCTCGACATATATAGCCAACAACAACTAGTTGATAAAAAATTGATTAGTCGACATCAATGACAACACCTTCAATCTTTCCATTCTTGCAACAAACTATTGGAAATTTTATAAACAACTACTATTATAACTATTGAAACATACTTAACTACTAGGTCCTCTCCCTTAAAACACATATTTTAATCAAAAGTAAGAAATTTAGCAAGTCATGTCACATAAATGGAGGGTATAACTTATTTTGAGCCAGATAACAATCAATGGTATACTTAAATAGTTTGAAATTTGATTGATGGTGTAATTGTCTATGAAGATGTTATTTAATTTTATTGCACTACATATAGAGTTGAGGACAAGATAGCATGTGAATGTATGTATGTATGTATGCATGCATGCATGCATATGTACATATGTATATGTTGTGTGTGTACATATATGGATCTATTTTCAAATAGAGCAAGGTCTGCTTATTTCTGACCCAATATAACTTACTATGGGTCATATCCTTATTATCAAATTAAGAATACTTGCCTAAGTAAACAATGCAATTTATTGTCAACTAGTGCATTGCAATGGTAATGAAAACCACTAAAGGTGACTGAAATATGATTTCAAACCTTTTTATCACATAGTTTACATTCATTTTTATACTTGTGGTTTGAAGTATTTTTTGGAAGCCTATATTAGACTATCAAAAAAGTCAAATTACCTTTGTATGTGTTGCTTCAAGACTATATTGAATCTTTTGAGCAGGTTTTCATTCAAGGTTATTTTTCAAACACCTTGATTTTTAAAGGGGGATTAATTAACACAAATTTAATCAAGAATTGTACATATACTACATCATCAATAATGTAAAGATAAACTATCACAATTCTTATATGAACTTTCATCTTAAAAGGGGAGAACATAGTAAGATCTGTAATCCTGACATTCACTATTGGTTTAGAGAATATAAAACTACAAAGCCAAAAAATGGTAGACAATGTAGGAATCTATCTTCAAGGTTTCACAAAAGAAAAAATATTCAAACACATCCCAATAAAAGGACCCAAAACTACCCAACATGTTTTATTTGAGATTTCCAAGTTTATAAACATTCCTAGGTTTGAAAACTAAACCACAAATAATAATATCTACTACTAGTCTTTGGCATTCATAGTCAAAAATTTCCTTAAGAGAATTTATTTAGGGATTACAACAGTACCAACCAAACCTATACAATTCTTCTATAAAGCAGTGAACTAGCCCAATCTACTTTAAAAAAAATCCTCAAATCTAATAAAAAAAATAAAAATCCTTAAATCACATTAATTGATGAATAACTGAAGAAAAAGACTTTCCAATAAGCATCCTATGATAAGAAGTCTATTTTTGAGAATGCATATTTCTTGTGAAGGATGTCTTTCTGATCTCTATGCTGAAAGAAATGAAGCAATAGTAGGTCAAAAGAGTTTTCATGCTTTAAACTTGTACTAATTTAATCATTAAGTAGGGTTTTAGAATCACATAATCTTGGATAGCCTAGGGTTAAATAAATAACAAAAGGGATAATTATTACATCAAGGTATGGTGGTTTTATTGTCTATATAAGGCAGATCAAGTTTTACCAATAGCATTACATCAAGAGCTTGTTGCTTCTAAGTGGCAATCTTTTCATTATTGTAGTCAAAACCTTCGAGGACTTTGAGAGGAAAACCAATGTTTGAATTCATGTTTCTTTGGCATGGAAACCATAGTGATAGGGTGGTAAAGGAAGTAGTGAAGTGCAAGAGGTAGTGACAAGTATTTATTGCATGACTGTGATAGCACAATTTTAACCCTATACCAAACTTCTATGGCATATCCAACCTACGTAAGGGACTAAGAAATTGTTTTTCACTTGTTTTTCAACCATGGTCATGAATGACAAGAGATATTCCAAAGATATAAAGGGGATATAATAATGTTTAAAGTTAGGTGTGTGTTTCACTAGCTTGCAGCATTCTAGCCAAAAGATGTAGTCACAATGGAAAGCAACCCATCATTCATGATTGGAGATACAACATCTGTGAATGGTGAAGTTTAACATGATCCTATGCTTGAGAATTCATATTTATTAAATACATGAAAACACTATGAGAATGCTTAGTATTAAATACATAATCATAGTATTAATCATTTATGAGGTAGCCCTATAGACCACAGTCAAAGAGATGAAGGTAGTTCATACTTCACCATGATTAAATGTAGCATATTAGAGTGATATAGACCTTGATATGACTAATATTAATGTTTCAATAAATATATATACATGTTATTAGTTGATTGAAAAAATTAAAATAAAATAAAAAATATTACAAAATATTTTACACCAGTAGTATAGAAACAATAATATATGACTGCAAAAACTACTAAAAATTTCTTATAAATGACTAAACTTAGTCACATGACCATTAGTAGTTTATTGCCGGTCATTTATAATGCGACCAAATTTATGACTAAACCAATTTTAGTCATTTATTTGGTCGTTTTGATTGATCAATTTGGTAGTATATTTAGTCGTTGACTTAGTCATATATTTAGTCATATTATTCACTGATCTTGGTCACATTACCATTAGTAGTTTATTGCTAGTCATTAATTAGACATTTTGATTGATCAATTTGGTAGTATATATTTTAGTCATTGGTTTAGAAATATTTATTCACTGATTCTAGTCAATTAGTAGTATATTTATTCACTGATTTTTGTCAACTCGTAGTATATTTAGTCATATATTTTTTAGTCATATGTATTCACTTCTTTCTGTCAGTTGGTAGTATATTTAGTCAATTAGTAGTTTATTTAATTATTTTTTTCATTGATTTTTACCTAAAAATGATAAAAATGAAAAAATCCTTTTGAGGTTTAAACATAAAACACAAAAAAACATAATCAATCATTCATTTCCTCTCACAGTGTGTTTGAATGTTTGATATATATGTTGTTTGACAGTTTGTCTGATGCAGATTGTAAGTACCAATCATCGAATCCACCTAAATTGTAAGGTTTGAGCATGCCTTAAAACCCAATAGAAATGTTATTGAAAATCGAGATGAAAAAAGGTCCCCTACCATTTCCATCATCCTCGATGAGGATGATTACCCAACTGGTCACCTGTCAGTCATGTTTGTGTTCATGGTTAGTTGTTCTCATTTTTTATCCTTGTTGATCTTGGGTTTCTTGATTATTTGATGTTTCTTGTATTTACATTAAAGGAAAGGTGAACATGTTATTATTTAATGAGTTCTATAATTAACGTGTGTATTTATTACTCTAACCTTGCGACTTCCAGGAGTAAGTCGGATCCTAGGGGGGCAGGATATAGTGCCCCTTTGTAACTGGCCTTTTCACGATGTTCGATAAATTTTGTTATGAGTTGACTTGTTTAATCGATTTAATTAAATTAAATTTATTTATAAGGTTGTTTAATTAATTTGGAATTAAATAAATAATTTAAAAATTCAAGATTTGAAAATGGATATTTATATAAATTTTTAATAATTAATTTATTAAATTAAATTGTTATGCAATAAAGTATTTTATAATAAAATGTAAAAATATTATTATTATTATCATTGAGATTTAATCAAGCAAATGAGGAAAATAATATAATTTAAAATAAAACAGTTAGTTGGATGTGATTTTGAACAAGTTGTTAAAGCTATTTAAAAGATAAAAAACTTGGAGTTTGTGCACATGCATGACTCCGAACTAATTGTAGAATGGAAACCTTTTGTTTTTATGAGTCTTTTTGTTGCTTTTTGTTTTGAAAAAAAAGAAGCTTTCCTTATTATCTTTTTAAGGGGATTTTGGGTTTTCAAATGGAAAAATTTGACTGTAACAAGATTATTTTTTGAAAATATGTATATTCAATTGATTGTTTAATTTTGAAGGATAATATTTCTCTGCAATAAGATGTTTGTAATTTTTTTGGCTTTGGTTTGTTGAGGATCTTAGATGTTGTGTTTCAAAATTATTGATTGGGGGTTTTCGAAGAAGCAAAAATCATAGCGAAAGATTGATTTGAACTTCAAGTTCGTTTCAACTGTGTAGGAATCCAGATTGGCTTTTTCATTGCTCTTTTTTTTTCTTATCCATTAAATTGAAATGGAGTTAGTTCTCTTTTTCTGTTGTTGCAACTATTGATTTTTCATTCTACTATATGATTAGATGTCTTGATGGTAAATACAATAGATGAATACATTCAAATTATAATATATTAGCTATAATTCATAGTCTAATTAACTACATTGCATCCTGGCTGAAATTGATATTTCTTACTGTATTTTTACATCTGATATATGGAATGTGATGTATGCATTATATGTATGGCTTTTGATGCTTTCTCTTCATATTGGGTATTCCATAAACATGTTTATGCTTGGTATATTTTTGTGTGGTAATTGATGAGTACTATTATGCTGGAAATTTGACTATTATGCCTTGTATTCGTGATCGAATGAGATACATCATGTTTCCAAGTCTGCATTTTATATTCGGTACGATAAGCTTCAATTTCATAATGATAGCTATATTATATGCTTGGTAATCGACACCTTATAGGCGATGAAACTATGACATTCGATTAGCATTTGATTCTCTGTATATAGAGATTTATATATATGCTTTGTATTACTCATTCCCTCCATGTGCGCATTGCATTTACATCCTCTCTTAAGCACATTATGTGCAGTATATAAATGCTATAGTGTTGGCCTAATTTCATGTCGAGCACCATTATAAATGGTCTCGATATATATGTGTCCTACTATTTTATGCTCTATCGCTGCCAAAAATGTGTGCCTCGATGATTCCATAACCTTATGAGCTTCGTCTACAACCCATGTGTGTTAGGTCGATGCCATTGCATATTGCATGCATGAACTTATTTTTGGTTTTTTTATCCTCTTTATCATGTTTATCGCATTCCATTAAATAATCCTGAGAAAGTTTCATTTAATTAAGTTTTGCAACCATAATATTCTACACTATAGCATTTTTGGATGTGTTTGGTAGTAGTTAAGTTTCTTGGAGCCAGCCACTTTCTCATGTGAACCTTCGACAAAAGAAATTGTGAATAATTTTTTGTGCATTTTAACATTTATCCCTACGTAGGGTTTCAAATGATAACATCTGACAAAAGCTTCCCATCTTACATGTTTGATGGATTCATTGTGTAACTTCTATGGATCTGCTGAGGATTTTGACGTTTCACATCTATCTTTTGCTTTTCATTGAGCAAGCCAATGGACAATTAGGTTTGGCCCACATTTGGCTTTGAGAAGGTTTCTCGGCCATCGAAAAGATTATAGTCGATGATAGGCCCGAGCCTTTGGATTTTGTGCAGGTCATGGAGTCTTTGAGGAGAGGCCATGACTCTTTGTACTAGAGTCTCTTCCCTCTTCCGTTTTTTCCTTTCATTTCCAGCGCCTCCTTTTCCTACATTTCATCTTCAGACTGAAGGTTTGGCTTTATTTTTAATGGTAAATGACGCCCTATATATATTTCAATGAATTGCTTCATATTGAATGGAGTTGAATTGAAATACAGTTTTATCTTGTATATGTAATATAATGATATGTTTGTTCACATTTGTACTGGATGAAATAGCTATATGTATATATATATATATTGTGTGTTGTAAAATAGTGAAGTAATTAGTAAACTAAATACACATCAATGAAATATGTTACTTCTAATGAAAGAGAAATAACAAAGAAAACTATTATAACCATTCAATCAAAACTGTTTCATTTTCCTCTATTCTTGGTGATCTGTCAATTCAAGCTCTTTGAATTATGTGTCGCACATGAATCTACGAAATGGCAACCTAAGAAAAGAGATGCTATATGAAAATGCACAACTATATGCATACATCTACATGTTTTTGGTATTTTTTATTGCAATGAAAAATGATCTATGATTGTGATGTTGCTATATTCAAATGATACTAAGATTATTGTAATTAAAGATGTAATTCTAAATGAAATGACGTAAGAAAATGCAACAAGCTAAGATACTAATGCTAAAATTGCCATGATAATGCTACTATGAACTAGAATGCCAAATGCTAATTAGAATGCTCTAAAAAATGCTCTCAAATTGTAATGAGATTTCTATAGCATAAGTTTGTAATCCAATTCTCCTTGAAAATCTATAGGATTGCATTCTATTTATAGATTTTTCCAAGCTTGGGATGAGGTAGCAGAGATGGACAGTTGAGATTGTGATCTTGAAACATCGACGGTGGAGCACAAAGAGGTTGAAGAGAATTATGGAGGTGGTTCCCTTTAAGAGAACACCTTGCCAAGTGTTGAAGAGAATCAGAGGAAAGGAGAAGCCATGTGTCCAAGGTGGTTTCAAATTTGTTGCAGGTTGTTGACAAAAATTCTCATTTTACAAATTAGAAATATTCAAATTCATGTGGCACATAGAGAGGTGGTAGGGGAGGTGGAAGGAAGTTAGTGAAATCTGGAGACATGTGACAATTTGAATTAAAAATTCAAATTTAAATGAAGAAGGGAAATTAACTAAATGACAAATTATTTTATTTGTGCATTTAATTAATTTAAGAGGAAAATAATTTTTGAAAAAGAAGAATTAAGGGATGAACTATATAAATAAATTAATTCATTAATTTATATTAGTAGAAGAATTGAAATTTATTAATTAAATATCAAATATTTAATTAATTGTGCTCTAGATATTTTCAGAACATTTTTATGTGTATACATTTTGTCCCTCTTTAGAGTGATGTGTTTACACATTGCTTCAAAGAATTTTTTTGACATGCCCCAGTCATTGATTTTTTAGGTGATGATTGAATGGATGCCCCCTTGGGAGAAAAATCAGGGATTTTTGAAATTTTAATGACTTTTTGAATTTTTGGAAATTTTGATGATTAAATGATTTTTCAATGATATTCTGATGATTTTTTAATTTTATGATGGTAATCCTGATTTATCTCCTAAAAAATGATAATAGTCCTACCACATTGGTGATTAGTTTATTAAAGGCCCCTTTTGAAAAATTTAAATAGATGCCACCAAATTACCCCTTTAATTACCCCTTAAAAGGTTAAAAATGCGTAAAAAGTTCATTTGTAACCTTGCATTGTGAAAATTTGAGAGACCAAGGAGATCTCGGATGGATAGAATTATGCACCACACCCATAGATTCGAGTGAGTTCGCTGCCATCAATGTCCAACTGCCTACAAACCTCCAGTACGTACCCCGAAAACCACTTTTTTTTTCAATTTTGAATTTAAAATTTCTTTCTTTTTTGCATTTTAAAAATTTGGATCTAGACACATTTTAGCACATAGGGGTAGAATTTAGGTGCATATGGTATCTATTACAATAAATAGGGAAACTGAAATAGCACATAGGGTTAGTTTGTAAGCCTCAAGATAGATTAACACATTGAGTCACCACTTTAGTGCAATAGGTTGCTAAATTAGCACATAGGTGGTCTAGCACATAGAGAGGATAGAGTAGTGCATAGGTGAAGTTAGTTAGTACATAGGGGAAATAGTGCATCAAGACCCTGTTCCAGCGCATAGTGTATTTTGTCCAACCCATTTAGGAATTGATGCATAGAAACACTGTAATGGTGCATATGACACATTTTCTAGCGCATGTGGTAAATAAGCGCATAGAAACTTTGTTTTAGCACATTGAGCCAAAAATGATAGTTTTGAATGATTCCTCCTATTTTTTGATGGTTGATGATCACGTCAATCGATGATATGATAATTTTGATTGATGGGTTGATTATCATCCTCATGATAGTCAAGGATCGATAATAGGATAGATAATGATGATTGATTGGCATCATGAAAAATAAGAGTCAGAGATAGGTTGATTGATGGCAATCAATTTCATGACAAATGAGAGTTGATGATAAGATAGGTGCTCCTCAAGATTTAATCAAAATCTCACGTGAGCTGATTTGATAGGTTGATTTGATTGATGTGTTGACTTGATATGTGTTATGATCATAGGAGGGTGGCTTAGGCATGTTATAGGTTCGAGAGCGCTTTCCTTCGACATGGGACATGATCCCATAGTTGACCATGGCAGATCTAGCTATCATTGACCAATGCAGATTGACTTCACTTATTGACATGCCCCAATACCAAATTAATAGGGGGCTTTTCACGATACTTGCAAAGTGATGGCATAGTGGCCACAACACCTTCCACTTGGTGATTGGTGAGATCACAGTGACCCTAGAGGATGTATACCATATTTTGTGGATACCAGTCATCGAGGACCTTGTGATCTATGATCATGAGGAGTAGGAGGGGACTAATTCCATCCAATAAATTTTTCATGATGATCAGCTAGGTGGATATGATATTTCCCATTGGGAGGTGATTGTTAACCATTAGCCATTTCCATGTGTCCTAGTAGGGTTTATTGGTGGTTCTATCTACCCCAACCGTCGGTCAAAGGGATTTCAATTGGCTAGGGTTGGGTGTTGGAGAGCATGATTTTTCACGGGACTAGATATGATTGGGGTTCGTGAATGCTCGCACACTTGTATCATGATCTGCATTAGGTTTTATATCTAGGTGTCAACACTCTCGCAACAAGGTGCATGTTGTTACAGCTCTAGGCCTGGGAGCATATAGTAGTCACATGACTAGTGGAAGGGACGGCTCGACTAGTAGGGAGACCCTATGTTTTTGGATATACAGGGCTGACAATTTTCCAACATAAGCTAGGCAAGTTAGAGTACTAGGGGAGAGTCCTAGATAACATGGACATAGTGATATGGTGACAATACCTTGATTGTGAGGCATGGGCATAGGATGGTGTAGAGATTCCATATGTATATAGTACTAGATACTTGATTGGGTGGAACCCATATATTATTGAAATATTTCTTTTGGGCTGAGTATACAGGTAGTTCAGTAGGGTACAAGGTATGTCGCAGGGAGTGGAACACTATGCCCAATGGAGATAGGATATTTTGGAGTGGGGTTCAACATTAGATTATGATGTTGCTTGTGTTGAGTATTATAGTTTACAACCAGTGTTATGGTAGTATCATCCAAAGATCATTGATGCACAAATGATAGTGGATTATGCAGAGTACTTTTATAGACGTCATTTCCCAAGGATCTCAAGTCTTGATGAGCCAACACCTATTCTAGAGGTTGGGAGGAGGGCACGATAGGTAGTGTAGAGGAGGAGAAATGGAGGATAGGAGGAGGAGGGGGATGATGGGGGTGATGATGGGGGAGATGGTGGTGAATATGGTGGAAGTGGAGGGGGTGGGAGAGATGCACCATACTTTGGGGCAGTCCCCAAGAGGAGGAGATAAACACCTAGTGGACAATGACCACTTGTAATTTGCATTCCCTCACAATGGTAGCATACACATATTGTTGATTTGTAGGTAGAAGTCTAAATATTGTAGGGGGAGCTTCAAGCCCTATAGGGACAACTAGCCCAAGCTCAGGGATAGGTTCGGACCTTACAGGGACAACTAGCCCAGGCACACGTACAATTGTAGACACAAGCACCAACACTGACCCAAGCATAGGCATAGGTAGCATATATGTAGTAACAGGTTGCTTCCTTGATAGTGGAGAGGGATACGACTATATGGAAGGTGGAGCAAGTAGTGGATGTAGCCGATAGGATCTAGACAACATCCGAGGGAGCTGGTATAGGGAACTTAGTCTGAGAGCTTTGTGAGTCTACCAAGGAGGCATAGTATTATCGAGGTATGAACTATAAGTTAGTGCCCACCGAGAGGAGATTGAACAATCCTTGGTTGAGATCTAGTCAGACTCAATCAAGGACCATCGACAAGGGTGTCACTCAGCCACTTCATGGAGGTCCAGGGGCAAGGCCATCAGGGACAAGAGGTGTTGGAAGGTCAAAAAGGCCTGCGACATCTAAGGGCAGCACCACAAGATCTCAAGGTCATGCCTGACATGTTGTATACTGATTCAGAGACTTGATATTGCCACATTTTTTACGTTGTATCATCTTTCATTTCTTGATATCATTGTACACTTTGACACTATTATTTTGAGGTTATATATGAGATGTAGCGACGATTAGTGAGCTATATGTTGCTTATGCATTTATTATGGATGTTTATGATGGATGCATTTATTTATGTTCTATATGATTATGTGATGTTCTATTATGTTATGTGTTTATTATTATTTATTTTATGGATGATTTGTTTATGATGATACATGAGATGGATGTGATTATGCAAATGATATGATATGCATTGTATTTTTATATTTTTCACATGCATATATCAATGATATGGATGGATGAATGAATGTGAAATGGTTTATTATGAAATGCCAATATATGATTTTATGCGTGGATATGAATGAATTATGAATTCTAAAGTAAGATAAATGAATGGATGGCTTTTGGATATATAAATGATAATTCATTGATGTATGATGAATTCAAATGTATAAATGAATGCCTTATGTTATGCCCCGATGTGACATGGATTATTTTTTTATATGCGATGAATTTTACTATTCCAATGAGATGCAGTGCAGTTTTTTTTCTTTATTTGGTATTTTTCTAATGCATATATTTGCCCTAAATGTATGGATGTGAATGGATTATGATGGTGTATGATGTTCTTATAGAAGTTGTTATGATGAATGCATATATGGATGATTTATGTATGAATGAAAGAATGAATTGATGTATGATATGGGTTATGAATGATGATGTTATATGGATAATGCTTTACTTTTGTGGTTTTCATGATGCAAATATTATGATGAATGAATGCATGAATGGTTTTATTGATGATAATGCATTGTGAATGCATAATATATGATGTGATCATGATAATGATGGATGTATGGATGGATGCATGACAATGATTTCTAATGATATGATATGGAAATGCAAATGAATGATTTTTATTTTTGTTATGTCAAGTGTAATCAATCTTTTAGTGAGAAATAAAATCATGTTGAGAGTTTCCAGTCTTGGAAAAATCTAACATGCAAATGCAGAACTAATATGAATGTAATCCTATCTATGCAATTTTTCTATCTAATTTATTGTGCTTGGTATCATCATTGAGTGTTTTATTATGTTGAAAGTTAGTAAAAACATTGATGGTATGATTAGACCATGATGACCTTAGTATAACCTTCATACAAATTTCATTGAGATTTGATAGTACAAGATAACACAAGCATCCAGGTATAATGGGACTGAGATGACCTAAGTATCCCTTGTGTAAATAGGAAAGAGTTAATCATTTTCCCATGCAAATTTAGAATGCCATCAATGATACTTTGTAGAGAATTTCCCATGACAATTTTCATGGTAATAATAACTCACTCACAAATAGAAAAACAAAGAAAATATAATTATCCTTCCTAGCCTGTCTAATTCAAGACATCATCGAGGTACTCCAAAGAAATGATAATAACAATCAAGATACAACAAATGAACGTTCATGCTAAAGTGATCCAAACATAATTCAAAAGATGATCATCCAATGAGGTTTGATTTTATCATCTTGATGTCTGATTTAATTTTGATGGTTGATTGGTTGATTGATTGATGCTCAATTTGATGGTTAAAGTGATTGCTATTTTTTCTGAGGTTGCCTTGCTATTTGTTTGGCTATTGTTTTAAGCTCAACGGTTATTTTCCCATAGTGAGTTCAGGATTTTGCCCCTAGTGAGAAAAAAAACAAATCTATTATGGATATGTACAATGATAACCGAGCTAAGGTGGGACATGACTGTAGCAGCTAGATACGAACTTGAAGCTCGTTGTATGATAGGCGTGAATGCACAATGATAGCTAAAAGAGCATGGTTGATACACATTCAAATAGAGGGAGAAGCTAACCTATTAAAAATAATGCCTATTTGGCAGGTTTTCACCATTTTTTTTTATTGCACTTTCAGATTTTTAGATTTTTTTGTTGTTACCAAGACACATGTTTGCCAGGTTTACATCAAAGCAACAATTTTTTTTATTTTTACATTTTATTTTTCTTTTTTCTCTTTTTTTTGATCTTTTTGATTTTTTTGTTGTCACCAAGATGCATGTTTTCTAGGTTTTCACCATTTTTTTTTATTGCACTTTTTCAAATTTTATGGTTTTTTTGTTGTTACCAAGACACCTGTTTGCCAGGTTTTCATCAAGGCAACAATTTTTCTTTTTTTTTTTAATTTTCTCTTTTTTGATCTTTTGAATTTTTTGTCACCAAGATGCATGTTTGCCAAGTTTTCATCAAGGCAACGATTTTTTTCAAGACCTTTTTCTGATTTTTCTGAATTTTTTCAAGACTTTTTCTTTTTTTTTTATGGAGTTTTTCAGATTTTTATGGAATTTTTCAAGACTTTTAAGCATGCACTAGATGTATTATGTGTAGAATTTCTTCAAATGAATTTTTTTCATTGGTTCTTCAAATAGATCCCCTTCTAGTGTAGACAATTGATATGTCCCCGATCTAAAGATTGAAACAATAACAAAAGGGCCTAACCAATTTGGCTCAAAATTTTCCTTTCTTTTTTTCATCCTGTTGATTATGGGGATTTTCCTTTAGTACTAAATCACCTACCTGAAATGTCCTTGGTTTAACCTTGTGATTCTAGCTCCTAGACATTCTCTACTAATATGCTTTTAGGTGATCCACCACAAGCTGACGATGTTCTTCCAACAACTCCAACTCTTGTAGTCTAGAAACTCAGTAATCTTCATATGAAATGGGACATTTCAAGCACACACAAAATGATGGTATCTCAACTTCAATAGGAAAAATGGTTTTGGATCCATATACGAGAGCATATGGGGTAGCTCTTGTGGTTATGTGGATGCTTGTACAATAGGCCCACAAAGGATGGTCTAGTTGAATATGCCAATCACGTCCAACATTGTTGATGGTTTTATTTAAAATATTCAAGATAGTTTTGCTTGAATCCTCTGCTGGGTCGTTCCCTTGAGGTTAATAGGGCAAAGAAAATCGATGTTGGACATGGAACCTTTCACATAGTTCTTATACGTCTTGATTCTTGAAAGGTATGCCATTGTTGATAACAATGGATTGAAGGATACCATATCTACAAATGATGTAGTTTAGGATGAACGATGAGATCTACTTCCCTATGATGGTAGTTAGAGGCACAACTTTGACCCACTTTGTAAAGTATTTTGTGGCCAAATGATAAACTTCTATCCATTAGATAGAGATGGGTGAATTTTTCCTACCAAATCTAATCCCCACTAACAAAATGGCCATGTTGATGTGAAGAGTTGCAACTGTTGTGCTAGTGCATGGATAAGATTACTATGGATTTTTTATTTCTGACACTTTTTGACAAACGACAAGGACTCTCTCTCCATAGTCAGCCAGTAGTATCCCAAATGAAGGATTTTCTTAGCGAGGATTAGACCACTTGAATGAGTGTCATAGATACCCTCACATAATTATTGTAAAGTTTTTTCAGACTCGTTGTGTTCTAGACTTTATAGGAGAGTTCCATCAAGACCTCATTGGTATAGTAAATCTTCTATAAGGGTATGGTGAGCAGCTTGGTGGATGATTTTTTTTTTTGGTTTCGAGAGAGATCGGGAGGAAGGATATTATCTTTTAGGTAAGTATAGATCTTCCCATAGGTTGAGGTATCAACATCAATTAGGTGGCATATGAGTCAGGACTCAGGATTGTCATAAGTAGGGGTAAAAATATTTTCCACCATGAACTCATAACGACTTTGTTTTTCTAGAATTTGTAGTAAAGAAGCAATGGTAGCCATAGCATCAACAACTTAGTTTTCAATCCTTGGGATTTGGGTAAATTTTATGTCAACAAAATATCTATTGAAGTCATCAATCATCCTTTTATAGGGAATTATTTTTTCATCCTTTTTTTGGTAATCATCATTGACCTAATCAATGACTAATTGAGAATCCTCATAGACTTGCAGTTTTGTAATTTTCCATTCTACAACTATCTTGATTCCGATGATAAGTGCTTCATATTTTGTCGTGTTTTTGGTATAGGGGAACATCAATCAATATGATTTCATAATGGTGTTCCCTTGGGGATTGATGAATCGAATTCCCACTCTTGATCCATGTTGAGTATATGAGCCATCAAAATACAATACCCACTACTTTGTTGTTATAGCGAAAACATCAACATCTGGAAATTCAACATGTAGAGGATGATCATCATGAATCGGTGTTTCAGCCAATTGGTCAGTGATATCTTGTCCTTTGATTGATTTTATGTCAACATATTGGATGTCAAATTCATTGAGTACCATTATCCATTTGGCTAACCTTCCCATCACATTTTCCTTGCTAAAGGGATATTCTAGCGGATCTATTTTGGCTATGAGTCTGATTGTGTGAGTCAACATATAGTGCCACAATTTTTGTGTAGTGAACATGACTACTAAACAAGATTTATCAATGGATGTATATTTGATTTCATAAACATTTAGTGTTATATTGATAAAATAGATTTCTCTCTCCTTTCTTGTTGAATATTCTTGTGCCAAAAAAGCTCCCAATGATCGCTCAGTTGTGGTTATGTATAATAAGAGAGGATTTCCTTCTATTGGTGGTTCTAGTATAGGTGAACTCATTAGGTATTGCTTTAGCTGATTGAAATATTCCTCATATTTCTCATCCCATCAAAAGGAGACATTCTTGTACAACAAGTGGGTAAAGGGATGGGTCTTATCGACCAGTTGTTATATGAATCTTTAGATTAACTGGAATCTGCCTTGAAGGGACCTTAACTAGCTGATATTATTTAGAGGTGGTATTTTCATCATAGCTTTTACTTTTGCAAGGTCCACCTCAATACCTTTTTTCTGAAACTATGTATCCCCATAAGTTTGTCGATGTCACCCCAAACACACATTTCTTTGGATTCAAGCGGATGTTGAAAATTTCTAGTCGAGTGAAGAGTTTGTATAGTATCTCCAAATGTCCCTCTCTAGTGAAATATTTGGCAAAAAAGTCATCCACATAATCTTCCATAAAGGTATGCATCATGTCGTGAAAGATGGTTGTCATGGCTCTCTAATATGTGGCTCCTATATTCTTCAATCCAAAGAACATGATGTTCTAGCATAAGGTACCCCATGGGCAAGTGAAAGTTGTCTTATCTTGATCTTCAGGTGTTATGTTGATTTGATTATAGCCAGAAAAGCCATCCATGAGTGACAACATGCCATGACCTGTTGTCAAGTCTACAATGATATCAATGTTTTGCAAGGGAAAATCATCTTTTGAACAATCCTTATTTAGATCTATGAAGTCTTTACAAATCTGTATGCTTCCATCAAGCTTTGAAGAAAGTACAATGTTGGATATCCATTCAACATAATCAATGTGTCTAATGAATCCTACATCCAATAATTTCTTTAGTTCCTCCTTCACCAATAAGGTAATGTGAAGATGCATTTTTCTCAACTTTTTCTTGATTGGTTTGACTCCTGGAGGGAGTGATAAGTGGTGCATAATGAGATATGGGTCTATCCCTGGCATGTCAGCATATGACCAGGAAAATTTGACTTGCCTCCCTTCAAATAACTTGATAAAATTAGGCTTTTCTTGTTTTTTCAAGGATTCTGCTAGATGGAGAGTTTTCACTATTTATGCATTGTCGATATTGATGGACTATGTTGGCATGATTAAGACTTTGGATCTTTCTTGGAAGTTCTTTGGAAGAGTGTCAAATGTCCCATCCTTTGGCACCTCAGAGAGGTTTTCACCATTGAATGTGTTCTTTATTTTTATTCTTTCTTGATCTAATACTACCATGGAATGGTTTTCACCATTTGATTCTTCCTTTGTTTTATTCATTTTGCAGATGGGAAATTTTTCACTCTCCTACCTAGAAGCTTTGTTATGATGTTCAATGGTGGAACCTGTTTCAGGATTAACAACTCAGAGGAATTTCATGATGGCCTCATCATTTGAAAAGGTGGGGATATTGATAGACTTGGTTTGGTCCCAATCTATGAGTTTAGGATATACCAATGGTAGGGGATCATCTTATGGGTTCAGGTCAGAGGTCATAAGGGTCCTACTGGTGATATCATCATCAAGAAATAATATGGCAAGGTCAGGTTCCATGATGTTACTCTCTTCTGAGTGATTTGTCTTGCTAGTAATTTGATCGTCTTCACTTGAACCATCGATATTTTGTGATCCTAATTCAAGTGGTCTTAACCTTGAGTTTTATCCCTCCTTGAGTGTGGATGTATACTTGTGTACCACATCAATTTCCTTATCATGACAGGACTCTTCTGATAGGGAATCCCACTCATCTTCATTGGAAGCAGTTTCATAGTGGTCACTTACTTGGAGTTGTAGGATCCTTTCAACAAACTTCTTCTTTGGGTCTTCCTTTGTTTCTTCATCCTTTTGGTTCTCTATATATCCCAACCCTCTTTTATCTTTTGGATTTTTTATGATAGGTTGGATAGGTTCCACAATTCCTTCTTTCCTTTTTCCAATAGGGCCTTGTCCCTCATATCACATTTTTTTTAAGATTGAGAATCATTTGCCATACTGTGTGGTTTGGACATTAGCCATTATTGCTTGAGAATCAGTTTCATCCTTGTAGAGCCAATTTAGAACATATTTTTCCTCAGATTCCTCTACTTGGGTGCTTGCTTTTATAAATCAACCATCAAAAAGTGTGATCGGTTGTGAGGATCATTGTGAAGAGGTTGATGGTTGACCATAGGATTTTAGAGAAGTTAATTGTGAGAGACAGAGGGATTGTTCAATGGAGTATTCACCCACACCTTTTTCTTTGACTTGCACTTTCTTCTCAAATTGTTGGGCCAAAGTATTGAGTTGGGCTTCAGGGTTGACGGAATTAGATGGGGTATCTTGTTCCTTTTTCTCTAGCTATTTGGACAAGGAACTTGGTTGGTTTTCTTCATTGGAGGATGTAGCTAGCAATTTTGACAATGGGTTGGCTTGAATTGAATTATTGGGCATATTAGATGTGTAATTAGGAGCTTCTCGGTTATGAGGTAAAAATACATTGGACTGACTTAAGGTTGTTGCAATGTTGAGGACTATTAGCATCAGTAGGAATGGTAATCTCTTACCCATTGCAAGGAAATTTTAGACATTGATGGTATGTTGAAAGGACAACCTGCATTTCATGGATCCAAGGATGACCCGAGAGTATATTATATGTCAAATATTTATCCAAAACTTGGAAAACTACATCCTTTTGAATTGGCCCGACTTGAATTGGCAATAAAATTAAGCCTTTTTAAGCCCTTTCATCATCATCATATGCTTTTATGGTGATCATTTTCCTTGCATCTATTCCATTTTCAGAGAACCCTAGTGCACGAACAAGTTTTATAGTACATATATTAAGACTGGCTCCTTCGTCTATTAGGACACGCTTGACGCAAATTTTATGGATTAGGACCTCGATGTGGAGTGTTGTATTATGAGGTTGGGTGAGAGATACATCATCATTTTATGAAAATGATTTAAGCAATGAGGTGCAACTAAATGTCCCACCATGGCTTGGAAAGTGAAAACTTCCAAATTATTTGGTATTGTTGTATCAACCAGGGATTTTTCCAAGATCTCTTTGTGGGTGGGTGAGATTTTAAGGAGCTCCAATATTGATATTTGCACGAGAATATTTTGGAGTTGATTGACAATGTTATATTGATGAGATGGAGCAATGGTTGTTTTGGAAGTGTTGCCTTTTAAGATATATTTGGTTTGTGCCCTTGTGGTCACATTTACGAGTACATTGTCTTATTTTCAGTTGATCTTGAAGACATTAATTTGATTATCTATTGCAACCATGTCTTGTTGGATATTATGGACTTGATTAGAGAGGATATTGACATCATTGATTGGATGATTGGCTACAACAAGGTCTGGTGTGTTATTGATCTCAATGTCATTTGTATGATCTTCAACAACTGAAACATGATAAATGGTGGTGTAATGAACATAGTTCACACTTTTTCCTTCGCCGCTCATGGTAGAAGATTCCCCTTTGTCATAATTGGGTAAGGGGTTTTTGAATACCCCATGATTAGTGTTTGTTTGGGGTTGTGCCAACAACCACTATTATTGATCTTCCACAATGATGCATGATATGGAATATTCTTGTGATCAATAATAATGAGTTCACTTCAAGTCTAAAAATATATCTTCTCACTATCATACTTATTCTATCTGGTAGAGCTCTCAAAACATTTCCACAATTATTCTGATACTTGTTTCCCTAGTGTTTGGCATTATTGATCTATCTTGGGGTTTTGGGTTTTAGCCATAAAAACCTTGTCTTTTCCTCTCAAAGTTATAATCTTGCATTGACCTATTATTCTAGGTTTTTGGTTGTGTAAGTCATTTTTTGAGCCCTTTAAATCATTTGTCTTACTGACCCCTGTTACTTGGCCTGTCGGTTCTTCAGTATTGGGACTTGATTTTATTTTCACCTAATGTTAGGTCGATGAATTTTATAACTTTAGACTTGCGTCTAAATTTCCTGCCTCAAGGGTTGTTTCCCCATCTGGCTAGTTAGTCCCCCTCTTTATGAATAACAATTGTGGCATGTTTAGGTTTTCTAACTGTTGGATGGATTGGTTTAATACTGACCATTCCCTGTTGGCCTCACAAGGATTTTTGATGATGTCACTACTGTGTTGCAAGGTGTGCAATATTTTGCCACATGTCACTTACGATCGTGGGGCCCAATCCTTGTTCGCCTTTTGATTAATGTAAAATCAATGGCTATCATACGACGATGAATCATGCCTATTCCTCATTGACCTCACACAATTAAAACAATCATTTTAATGTTGCTGTGAGGTGTGTGAACAAGCGGCATGTGGCCAAGCATGATGTAATCTAGTGGGACCTGCTCGTGCTGACATGGTGTCTCTTGGGTTAATTTTTATTCGCCTAGGATTTGGTGGACAAACGTGGCATTTTCAAACCATATTGACTCAATTTGAATCGCTCTTTCTTTCTTGTGTAGACTAAGATCAACTGTTAGTATTCAAAATGAGTTAATGTTGTACGATAGCCATTGTTTCTTGTGTGATTGAATAGTAATGGTGGATTTCAAACTATGCCACCAAATTTAATGCCAAAAGTTCCTTGAGTTGCTATTTTTGTGCATAATTCTACACTTAACAATAATTTCCAAGTACTAAGCGACACGAGCTAACTCCTGTGAGTCCAGCATCATGGCCATTTAAATTCTCTACAAGAAAAACCATAAGTAGTGTACACACCACGTTCTTTATTTTAAAAGATTGCACTGGTTCATTTTCTTGAAAATTGCTTATAAGCTTGTCTAAATATTTATTGAGGCCTTTTAAATTGTGAAATTATTTTTTTTCAAGGCTATAAGATAGAGGTTGCACCCCATAAGATTTTAGATATTCCAAAACCCTAGCTCAAACCATAATTTGTCTTGTGGAAATGGCACCCAAGGCCCGAAGTTCTAGCTCTGAAAATCCCTCTAGGTCCTTTTCTCAAGATGTAATAGACTTATTAAAACACTCTACTAACAAAAAACTTGAGGCAAAAGGCTTTGTTGTATGGGCCCCTAGTTTTGGAAGGGTTAACCGATAAGCAATGTGCAATTCGAGATGTTGAGGTACCTTATATAGGATGGCAAATATTTTCAAATTGGTTTGGAATAGTAATTTGTGTGCTCCTCTATGTAACCCTTGGAGGTGGGACCTCAGAAAGCTAGTGGTGCTGAATGTATATGTGGATGTGGATTTTTCGAAGGATGTTACAGTGAGGTATGACCCTATAACCAGATTTGTCAAGACATTTTATGTTGTGGAAATGGTTAAAATAACAAAGGAGGAGATTGCAAATATTTTTGATCTGCACGAATGGAGTAAGGATATGGTTACCATTGACCTTCAGGCATTTAGAGAAGAGTATAGAAATACTAAGGGTTTATTTAGGACTTCTCTTTTACAACCTCATGTGGCAACCATAGGAACTAGAAAGAATAAGAAGAAGATAGTGATTGGCAAAAATGAACTAGAGCCTTTTGTTATAAATTAATTTTGCAATTATTTCAGGAAGAATATTTGTTCCTTGTGTTAGGTTCTTAGTATTAGCATAAACACTACCTTGCCTATTGACCTCATGTAAATGGTTGTGAATCTTCAACATCTAGGTTTCAATATGGTATATGATTTTTCTACATATCTTGCAGATGAAATGCATGAGGGTTTGGTAGCTCTCAAAGAAGGAAAAACATTGGTTAGCTCTAGATGGAATTCTCTATTGATGCACATATTTCTATACAAGGGAGATAAGTTTTTTGGGAAAGACATGGAATTGAAGAAAAGGGAGGATGATATTGATATGCTCGTCTAGTACTGGACTATAATTTTAGATAGGCATGACTGGAAATTTGATTATGTGGTGTTCCATAATTTTTTTGGGTCAAAATTGAGAATATCTTTGGTTTGTGATCCACCTAGAATTCCAAAGGATATTCATGATTTCTTGAGGCTAATGGAGAGGAGGCCTAAGTTGAATTTGACACACAATTGGGGATATATCATCCCATATTGTAATACAACCATTTTTAGGGTATATAGAACTAATGTCAACCCATATGCCTTGCCAATGGATGTGCCCCTGAGAATTGGATTTTGGAAATCATGACATAGTTGGGATGTGCTCAAGACGCACACACCAATAGAGAATAAGAAAGGGTCTTTCTTTCCTGAGTACACAATTTTTTTAACTTTGTCATGGAAAAAGGATGATGGAAAGATTTGTGGACATTACTTAAACCTTACGGGTTGAAAACTATACACCGAAGGAACCACGATTCTGAGATTTTCATTTCTCAAATGAAAGAAAAGTACAAAATATGTTTATTCATTCACAACTTCTACTTTCCTAGGGATATTATTAGAAACATCCTTGACTTGCATGTGCAGGAGGAAAGACAATAAAAATATATAGCTTTTACTAAGATGATGAAGAAGAAGACAAAATAATCCTGCATACAATCCCATGCCCAATATCAGTGGTGAGTTGAATAGGGCCATGTATGCTATTGATAATTTTGAGAGCATCATGGGGGTCTTAAAGGCTGAA
The DNA here is from genome assembly GCA_007115665.2 of Sequoiadendron giganteum. NCBI lineage: Eukaryota > Viridiplantae > Streptophyta > Pinopsida > Cupressales > Cupressaceae > Sequoiadendron > Sequoiadendron giganteum. The sequence continues at coordinate 245,999,594 of CM021107.1, forward strand.
TAGGTTGTCAAAGACAAGGGAAAGTCACAAGTTGTCCAGGAATATCGTGAGGTAAAATTGGAGGAAAGACCTTTTTACCAGCCTCCACAAAAGGTTAGGGTATAATCTAGGAAGAAGGGAGCAGTTTCTGAAAATAAAACCATTCCACCTTATTGTTATGCCTTGCATAACCACCCCATCTTTTGCTTTGGTGAAAATGGGTCCCCCTTTGTGTTTTTTGTACTTGGTTGTTTTTGGAACAAAGTTTGGAGTCTAGTTTTTCCAATACTTTGTTTTTCTTTGATTTCTCTATCGGAGTCGGAACCGGAGATGAATCAGGTTCTGAAAGTTTTTTCGAGGCTTGTTTTTCGGTTCTATCCCGACAGTCTTTTCTTTTCCTTTGTTTTTTTTCTCTTTGGTGGAAGCGGAGCCGGAGTGGGAATTGGGATGGTTGTTATCAAAATTTGAAAAATCAAATTCAATTCCGATCCCACCTCCGCTCCCTTTTTAATGTTTGTTTTTCTCGATTTTTTGTGTTTTTTTTTATTAGGTTGCTCTTTTACTTAACTTTTTGTTTTTGTTTTTGTTTTGTTTTTAGTTGTTGGATGCAAGAGTCGTAATGGGGATAAGGTTTGGAAATTTTATGATTTTAAGATCCTGTTTCCATTTTAGTTCTGACCCCGCCAATTTTTTGTCATTGACTTTTTGACTGAAGTTGCACTGCAGACCAGTGTTTGTTCTCTTACAGTTCCAACTCCACCTTTACTGCATTTTAATGGATTAATGGTGGTTACCGATGTAGGTAGAAATTCACATATTTTTCTTTATTAAGGGTTAAAGCCGATCATTATTGTTATTATCACAAGTCTGAGAGTGCAAAGAGCAATAGCAGAGTTTGTTTGAGCAAATTGATCGAGATAGAGAAGGGATATTGTGTGCGAATCGATTCAGAAAGTTAGCGTGGCTTTGTTTACGTTTAAGGTAGGTCTTTTATCTTTGATGTTCATTGTTTATTTCCTTGTTGTGTTTTACTTTGTATCTATTTGCGTGTTCAATCATTGTGTTTTAAAGCAATTTTATGATTATCGATGTGATTGAATGAGCAGGTTCTTGTTTTGGCTTGTTTTGCTTTGCTTTAATCTTTGTTGTCTTGTTTTATCATGTCGTTTCTTTCTATTTTTGGGCATTGTCACTTTCACGTCTTAATCTTGATCGCGTCGTGTCGTTTTCGATTTGTAGTAGATTAGATTAGATTAAAGGTTTTTATTATGACGTGAGTTAGATTAAGAATTTACAGTGAGTTAAGGTAGATTAGATTTATTGTTTAAATTAGGGTTTCATCGTTTGGGAGAATGGCAAGGTTTTAAACCCGTGCTCTAGTTTTATTAAGTTTGTTAGATTAGGGTTTCATCGGTCTCTGCAATTACTTTAAAAAAGATTTAAATAAATGGCTCTAAAATACAATTGTTCCCCACGGTCATATGAGGGTAGAGTTTTTAAGCTCCTTTGCCATTTTATGGCGACTTAGGTTTAATCATGAAGTTATGATGAAAATGAATAAATTTGATGATGTCATGATTAGCATAGGCGGAGGCAGGATTGGAATGGGTATGGGCATAAGAGTTTTATTTTTACCAAAGTTATCAATTCCATTGCTATCTCGTTTTCGATTTCGAGTTCTAAAAGGTGTTCTTGAAGTATGTGATAATTAGTGGAGGCAGGATCGGAACTGATCTTGAATTTAAGAATTTTGTTTGTAAAGGTTATCAGCTCTGTTTTCATCTTGTGTCTGGCTCCGCATATAGTGGGGAGTCTTTTATCGAAGTAATGATAACTAAATCGGAGGCGGAGGCGAAATGGAAATAGAATATGAAAAGAAGAGAATTCGAAGAAAAACCAAATCCCTTTTTCATTCCGATCCCGGTTCTGATAACTTCCCCGACTCTGACTCCAAGCCCGTTTGTTACTAGGTGAAGTTCCTATATCGGTTTTTGCTCTGAGTCCGCCAGTTTTGTAAAAGCACTTGTTTTGAGCTTCTGTCTGGTTCGGAATCCGATGTATATGTAACGGGTATGTTTTTAAAACATGTTTTATAATGATTTATTTGAAGGTCTAATTAGAGTTTTTCTTGTAGGAGATTTGAGAGATGCCAGGAGATGCTGCTCGAAGGAATCAACCGGCTGGAACGTCAAAGACAGCACCGAAAATCAAGAAGGTGAAACTAGAATAGGTACCTTATACATTAAGGTATGATCATAGGAATTCGGTGGTGAAGAGCAAGGTGGAATCAGACTGGTCAGATATCACAGATACTAATCTGGGCCAGTATAGTTTTGAAGAATTACATGAAGAGACCTTTGCAGAAAGGGAAAACTTGATAGGGAGAACTCAAAGGATTGTTGACTCTGGTCTTGCACATATCACTGTGTTTCCTTTGTCAGTTCAGTGTCTGGAGTTGATATGTATAGTGGCCAGTACTTATAATCTAGCTACAAGATTATGCATGGATTCACAGAATAATGTGATTATAGATCTTACTCCGCAGATGTTCCAAAGTATATTTAATGTTCTTGATCCCAAGAATTTAGTGCAATTAACTGAGGCTGAGGCATTGGAGAAATACAGTAAGCATAAAGACTCCAATAAGTCTTATTTAAACAAAAGATGGTTAAGCACCGAGAAGAAGTCTTTAAGCAAACTGGCAGACCAGCCAAAGAGGGCAGACTTCAAGAAGGAGATATCTGATTTGATATTGATGCTGTCTAGAGTGTTTGGGAAGAGGCATGCCTTCCATTTCAAGGAATGGATGTTTTGTTTTATTCAAGTGATCTTTCAGGGTGATTATGAATTTGATTGGTCAATGATTGTTTCTGATGCCATACATGATTAGCTCACAAGGGTTAGACAGACCAAATCTTTCTTCATGACTTCATATGTGGTCTATGCTGCGGCAAGAATGGGGATTTTCTCAGGATTAAACAAAGTAGGTATAATGGGAGTCTTGGATGGACAAAGTAAGGTGTGGAAACACTACGATCAATTATCCCTTCAGGTTGCTGAGACTCACTTCAGGAGAGTCAATGATGCCTTTTTATATGTGGTTATCAACCAGTTGAGTGGAGATGCAGGATACAGGTTAAGCCAAGAAGCTATGGCATTCATTTCTGAATGGGGAAGTTGGTACATCTAATACCCCAAATTTACATACTTCAGATTGTTTGGGTTTGAAGGTCATCCCCATTTACTTCAAAGATGCTACAACAATAGAATAGTGCTTATGGAATTTGTATATCAAGCCATTGGAGTTAATGCTAGATTTGGGATGAAGCACAAGACAGGATGCCATAAGTTTCCTATGACACTGGGGGAATATGGTTGCCAACACTTGAAGATAGCTAAGGTGGTTTTTAATGAGTTGATACAATTAAAATTGGGATTTTATACAGCTCGTAAGTATTTTGATCCAAAGAAGAAGATGTATGCTTTATTACCTTCAGTGTTTACTAGAAATTTTAATTTGTTGGAGGATTTTTGGTGTGATAGGCAGGATGAATATGACTTAAGGAAGAAGAATTATGAGAGATTACCAGTCTCACTTATGGTAGAGCTGGGTATTAAAGATAATATTCCTGACACTTTGGTGGATGATGGAATTGTATTAGATCCCTCATATGAAGCTTTGAAGATTGGCACCAAAAACTTAGATCCAATAGATTGGAATGCGGAAGAAACTTTTGATATTAAGAAACTGGGAAGAACAGTCTTGGATAGAAGTGTGCAATGGTTGATGATGAGAACTCAAGCTCCTTAGGGACCAATCCTCAAGAAAGGTAAAGGGTATAAGAGGATTAAGAGAAAGACACCTTCCAAGGAACCTTTAGAATTCTTTCCTCCTGATGTTGAAGAAACAGAGTTGGAGGTAGTTGATGAAGAAGAAGAGACACCCAAGGGAGATGTTCCAATTGAATCTGTTGTTCCTACACCTGCATTGGGTGAGTCATCTGCACAAGCCCCACTCACAAGAAAGAAAAGTAAAGAAGTTCAAGGAGTACTTTATGCCATGGCTGAAGCTACTAAAGGAAAAGAAGTGGAGGAAGAATTGGTAGAAATTGAGACAGACTCAGATGAAACTCTGTTAGAGAAGAACTTGGAAGAAAATGTACCTCTAGATGATACTGTTGAGCAGATTCTTACATAGGAAGAACAATGGAAACAATTTGAAGATGCTACCAGAGAATCTGATGCAAGGCCTACTACGGAGAAACAAAAGGAAATGGAGGCAAAGTTACAAGCTGATGCTCTACTTCAACAGTAGCAATCAAAGGTAAAAGAAGTTGAAACAAGGACAGCGACTGATACAATGGAGGAGCAAATGAGGCAATGAGAGAATGAGATCAAGGTCAAGGCAGAAAATGATAAGCTGGAACTTATACAGAAGATTCATGATCTCGAGGAGGAGAGAGCAAGAAACTGAAGGGAAAAGGAAGGCCTAGGTGCTAGATTGAAGCTTGTAGAGGAGGCTTGACAGAAAGAACAAGAAGTTGAAGCTCTAAGAAAAGAAAAAGAGGCTGAAGATCTAGTAAAGAAACAACAAGCTAAGGAAGAAAGGGAAAAGGCAGAGAAAGTCATAGCCTTGGAAATGGAAAGGATAGAAAAGGAAGAAATTGAATGGAAGCAAAAAGAAGAAGAGGCCAAAGCTGCAAAACTTAAAGCTTTAGAGGCAGAATGGTTGGAAAGAGGGGCCTTAGAGAAAGAAAAGTTAGAGAAGGATTAGATGGAAGAGGAGAGATTGAGAAAGGAAGAAGAAGATAGGAAAATACAGGAACAAAGAGATATAGAAGAGGCTGAGAAGTTGGTGCAGATGCATGTGCTGCAAGAGCAACAAGAAAAGGCAAAGGTTGATTCTCAACCTGAGGTAGATATTCAACCATCCTCTACCGTTGCTGCTTCCTCTTCCATAATGATGACTCCTAGTGCTCCTACATGGTTGAAATTAGATTTGCAGAAGAGAGCTAGAACACCTCCTCAACCTCTTAATTGGGAGGACATGATGAAGGAGATTGAACAGGAAAGGCCTAAGAAGAGGGCTAAAGTTTTGCATTCTACAAAACTCACAGATAAAGGGGAGATAGTTCCTAAATGTGGCATGCCTATGATTGAAAAGGAGGTAGGGGATATGCAGCTCATAGACTATCAATTGAGTATTGTTAACTTGGGAAGACCCACTATAAATCAACAAATGAATCTGATTGATGTGGTGGCTTCAATGACAAAATCAAGGATGATTAAGGACAAACAAAAGAAAGATGAGCTTAAGGCTCAATTGGATCAGTTACATTCATTCTTGAAGAGTGTCTCCTCTCCAAGGTCACAATAGGTTGCAGCAATTGAGACTCCTGTTTTGCTAAGCAAAAAGGAGGTTGATGATTTGGTGCAGGTTAGAGGTAAGGCGGAGATGGTTGAAAAATGGATAGACAAAGTGAACCGGGAGGTAGGTGAGGTTTTGGAAAAAGGGTTTGAAACCTATAAGGAGGTGGAAGGAGTAATAAAAGAGATGCATCAATATATTGAGGCATCCAAGAAGTTAGAAGAAGAGTACAAAGAGTATAGTGAAAAGTTAGAGAAGATAAATTCATTGCCTCTAACTACTCTTCTAGAAGAATCTATACTCGAAGATGATAGTAAATATTTTATAGAAAAGACTTCTCGTATTCTTAAGTTTAGGACTAACTTTTTGAGCAAGCATAAGGATGAAATTCAGGAAGCAGTTAATAATTTAACTGAGCAGTTGGAAGAGTTGGAAGCGGTTATGGCTATAATAGTAGATGTGAATGTAATGACTAAAGATGGAAATGTCGTTGAGTCAGGTTAGAGAGAAATGGAATGAGAGATTCCAAGGACTCATGCAAGAGAAAGATGATGGAGAAGACTTAGTGATAGATCGGCTTGTAGAAGTCAAGGAAGAAATAAAAGCTGCAGGGAGAGAGTTGGTCAAGGTAAAAAGCATGAAAGAATTTGCTGCAGTTGAGTTGGGTCACATCAAATTTGAAGATGACTGGATTGATGGGCCAAATATGGATATGCTACAACAAGTCTTCACCAGTTATGATGAGTTCATAGCAGATCCAGCTTCACATGCATAAAATCTTGCATGCATGATATTCTTCTTCCATGCATGACGCATGATGATCTTCTTCCTTGCATGTTGCATGCATGCGGCACTAATAGTCTTAAGGACGCATGATCTTCTTTTCATCTATTTCTATCTTCTATTGTTAGATCAAACTGAATGTATAATGTAAGAACTCAAGATCAAAGTTGATATGAGTTTCCAAGAAAGTTGATTGTTCCTAAAAAGGTGGAAAGCCTGAGATAGAAGTAATGTTCGAACTTCTTTTTGTATTTTATAAATACCATATGGGTATTACATTGTAAGGGTCAGCTAATTAAGAATTGGATTGGCTTACCTAGTGCTAAGAGATAGGATTTTATAGATCTTTTTGCAAAGATACATTATACCAGATCTTGTTTACAGTTAATAGAATTGCAGGTTTACGAAATATGGAGTTTGCATTGGATTGTGTTGTTTGATAAGGTTAATGAGTTATAATCCACCTAAATGCCAGTGATTGTGCTAAAGCATGATAGTTTCTTATGTGGTGAAAGTCATTAGAAGAAACCAGGTTTAAAGATTATCTTGTTAAATTGTCATTGAATTAAAGTTATTGAAGTCTGTTGATCTATAGTTTGAATGATGAATGAATGTGTGTTGTTTTGGAATCTTGGAAATACTTGTGATAGATGAATAGAGGAATTTAATTAAGCACCTAAGATGTATACGATGGTACAGTTATACTGTGGGTTGTGTCATGCTATGGTTTTTGTGATCGGTTAAGAAAACATTCATTGTTAAAAGTATATGTCTGGATATTAGATAAATTTAATTCATACTTACTGATTTACCCCCTGGATCTATCTTTTTCTTTTATTTTAAACCCATTGATTTACAGGAACTATTTTGACAAAGAGAGTCATAGCTTGAATCCTTTGTTACTAGCACAGGCCCCTTGAATATTACAGTTGCATGAACCAATTGAGTGACATCAGACGATTGAGAACCAACTTCCAGGACCTTGGGAGTTAGGCCACTACATGTAGTCTTTCTTTTTCAGGAGAAATAGAGTAGAAATATTCTATTTTAATGTTGTTTGTGTCATTTTAACCATCAACACTTATGTTGTTTCAAAAGAGCTTGGGCCGATGTCTCATAAGAAATAGATGCCATCATCTTCATGGAATTTTTTGCATAATATTGCTGATTTGGACTCTCCTTCGAGAGATCCTTCTCCAACACAACCATCATCACCCAAAAGGTAGAGGGATGAAAAGAAAAAAGTGGTTGAATATCTTGATTTAGATGATGAATAAATTATGGTGACCCCTCATGATATGCAGCAAGGAACTCCATCTTTTCCACAAGGTGTTGCATCAAGTTCTGGAGCAATTTCTCTAAGACTGGGAAAAGATGAAATAAGAGGGATAGCCAATAATGATGACCTAAGGATGGAATCTTGTAGGTAATTCATGAGGGATGATTCTTTTATTAAAAACAATCCTTTCATATATTTTGTGTGGAGGGAACATGTTCCAGTATATGTTTAAAAGGTAGCTCAAGAAAGGAGCTTGCACCCAAGCTTCCAGAGAAAGTTATCCAATCCAATGTCATGCTGCAAATGAGAAAAAATTTCAAGGAGATGACACCAGAGCAAGGGAGAGAATTGGTACAAAAGAGTGGAGTATTGTTACTCCCTAAATGGGATATTTTTGATGTTGTGGTATTTGATACAGTGAGAAGGGTGCATAGTCCACTTCCTGAAACTGAGGAGGAAGCTACATTGGCACTTAAAGGATCAACCTTTAGTGAAGAGTGGGATGCCTTGGAAATTTACTCATTATCTACCAGGTCCAAGAAGCCAATAGTAATAGATCCATCCGATCTCAGTGGTCATTTGATTGTGAGAAGAGTTGTTGATACTCCAACATTGGAGGCAACAGATATGGCAGTAAATGTTGCCAAGTTCACCAAGGAAACTCTTGAGGATTTAAAAAAGGACAAAGATAATCTAAGGGGATACTATAATGACCTTATTATTGAATATAATAAGAGTCAAAAAAAGGTTGCAGAGCTAGAAACTAAATTGACATTATTGGAACAAAAAATGGAGGCATGGAAGTCTCAAGCACAAGCTAGATCTAGCCATAATGTTCCTGACCCATCAAGGGATCAACCTCAACCTTCATCACAAGAACGGTCCTTAAAAATCATTCCATACAATATGGGACAGGTGCCCATCAAAATAAAAAGGGAAAATATCCAAGGAGGAGGAATTTCAAGGGAAAAATTAATCCATCTAGTTGAGGAGTATAAAGAAATGTTGCAACAAATCCAAGAATCAATGCTGAAAAGAAATTTAGTAATTGTAGATACTGTATTGAGACACCTGAGTAAGAAGGTCCAAGGAAAACTCAATAGTGTCCATGCAAATTATGTTTTAATGTTGAAAGAAATCAATATAATCATGACAAATAAATAATTGGCCACCCCACTACTGGATAGATAGATTCCTAGAGCTGAGCAGTTGAAATTCATGGTGGCAGGAGCAAAGCATCAGAAGGATAAATACCCCAAGGTTATGCCAACTTATTAATTTTTTAATGACATTGTGGAGTAGAAGTTGTAGGGGTTTGTTTCTCCTATGGAAATGGATATCAAGGAACTGAAGGCCAAATATGATAAAGTGGACCTTACACCATTACCAAAAATATAGCATTATAATGAGGTAAATCCTTTGCAAGATTGGAAGGATCAAATGAACAATATCATGATGGATCAAAAAAATGAGATATGCATGAATGTTGATATTGGTATGTTGAATGATACACTTGAGAAACTATCTTTTGTTATTAGTTTCTTAGAAGATTTTGATAAGGAGGCTACTTCAGTAATGGTGAAATATGCACCATATAGAGATAAGATTAATCAGGTTATTGCTTTCAATTGGCCATCTGAAGAAAAAATTGAATTTTGGAAGATGGTAGTCACAAATGAGTTTTGGATATGAGTATTGTTGTGGAGAATATGACTTGATCAAGTATAATATAGGTCTAGCCTCAGAAGTTACAATTGAGTACACATATATTCTCCTAGATCAACATGTAGATGATTGATGTGGATTGTTGTTGAGGTGGAAGAATTTGTGTAATTGTTAAAGATGCTTTCTCTCTTCCCAGGTTGCCTTTTGGAAGGTGGTTTCTCTTCCCCACGATAATTGAGATAAATTTTGTCTTATATGTATTCCCTCCAATTACAAAATGCAAATATAACTATATAAGGGAATGACAGTCCAATCAAATATGGACATGTGTACACTTTAGCCTCAAGCTTTTTTTGCTCCCTTATTCCATAAGAGGGAATTTAGGGCCGATGTACAGGGTCTTTTCTTGAATATAAGATTTGAGTGTGAAAAATTTGTAATACAGAGAGTATGAACATTGACTCCATGTTTTAAGGTTTAGAGTCAGATAGGAGAATTCTCTCAATTATGGGGTTCTTAGGCATGTTTGTGTCGAATATGACAATCTTTTGAGTCTATTTTCTCTCTAATTATGATACTTTGCATGACTTATTAATGAAATATTGGTCAAAGACTAGTTTTGTTGATTTTCATTATTCTTTACTATGAATTGTACTTTAATTGTGGGTTTGGTCCAAATGACTAGTTAAATGCTTTAGTTATTGTGTGAGTTCATGCAGGTTGGAAATTGGATTTATAAGTAGTAATATATTTTTGGTACAAATACGTGAATTTTAATGTAATTCATATAGATCTTAACTGTTTAAGATGAAATTTTCCTTATAATTCAGTTCTTTCTCATTTAAATTCGTGCTTTAGGATATGACACTGATACTGAAGTAGCGTTCTTATTTCTCATATCTATGGTATTTGATTTTAGAACATTTATTCATAATAATCTTTGTATCGACCTATCTTTGTTATGTGTGAAGTTCTTTGTTGATAGGGGTTGGATCTTTGAAGGAATTTCCAATTTCTTGAAGGATTCCATCTATTCAATGTTGATGGGGAACTTATCCATTGTTATGCAATGTGTATTTGAAGTTTTTTAGCTATTTGTAGGGAACACATTGTGGGATTACATTCTCGGATCTTGCAGAGCCCAAAGTGTAGGAGAGTAAGCATTATTTATTTTTCTCATTAATTTGGCCAATCGTTTCTTCGGATTTTATCATTGAACATGGAAAATTCATAGAATCTTTGAGGAATCTGCTTGGGTTTTAAAAAGACCATCAGATGGCGACTCTATTGGGGACCTATCAAATTCAAAGTCTCTAGTGCAGATCTGGTATAGTCAAAGCCAAATATTATAGTATTCTTCATATGAAAGAATAATTGGTTGAAATTTGGATTATGTTTATCATTTTTAGTACATGAGTCTCATCCTAGTCTTGTCTTTTTCAGCATGTCAGGTAATGTTCAGGATCTTGTCAAAAGTCACGAATGCAAAATTGAAGTGCAATCACTTCATAGTTCCCAACATCTTGGGTGGTGACTCTGATATCTCAAACACTGGAATTCATATAAATTATCAAAAGAAATGTGCAAAGAAGGATCCTTGTGCACCAAGAACCATGAAGAAGACTAGGAGTTATTCGAAGAAAAATCTAGAACCATTGCTAAAACTTGAGCCTAGAAAAGATAAGAAGCCTCTATGGGTGAAGAAAGACAACACACCGGGTAAGTCAATTACATCCCCTTCTCTTCCATCTCCTAGTTTGAATTATGAATTAAATAGTGTTGCTATTAGTGAAGATTCATCAAAAGTTGTTGTCTCAAACATCGATCATGGAAGTTTTTCTGTCAAGAAAGCTCTTGACACTGAATATAATATATCTAGAGAAGAGGATAGGTGGGGTTTCCTGGAACAAGATAAGTAGTTTCTAAAAGCTATGACACCAGGTTCTATGTCCATTTTTAATGGATAAAATTTCAAACCACGAGGGTCATCTCATGATGAAGAGGAATCTCCTCCTCAAGATGAAGACCAAGTAGATCAACCTTATTATACTCTTGGTCCAAGTGAGGCAAGAGATATCCTTGAAAATGAAGTTGATATAGATAAGGATATGCAAGCTTGGATTGAGGAAGAGAAAAGGTTGTAGAAGGTGGAGGATAATAGAGAGAGGAAGAGAAAAGAGACTTTGGAAAGATTTTGAGCCAAGCAGCTTGAAATGAATGCTCAAAAGCTCAAGGTAGAGAGGATGAGATAAGATGTTTCTAAGAGAAAAGCATTTGAAAAAAATGTGGCTAAGGCAACTACTGAAAGGTCCTATGAGGTTCCTAAAGTAATAATTTCCATGGGGACCTATACTGCAACCACATATACCTCATCTATACTAGCTACTAAGTCTTCTGACCCACCTTTTGGAGCCAAGAAGACAACCTTCGTAGATCATGAGAAAGATCCCATGGACCAATCTAAGAGAACTTCTTACAATTTTTCCAACTCCAAGACCAACACTAATGCCAATATTGAAACCAACACATATGTTGATAAGGGAGTTAAGTCTAATCCCGAACTGTTGGATGTACCCCCAAATCCTAAAATATTGCGATTATAATTGATAAATGATCAATTGTAGGAAGAACTAAGGAAGGTAGAGATAGAATTTTCAAATGTCAAGATGTCAAGAAATGTTTCTTTCCTTAAGATGTCTGCACCTACTGGCGAGGCATCTGGTTCAGGACAAAATGATGGGGGATCTCAAAGTAATAATTTTGAAAAGCAGACTCCCAAAGGTGGTGGAGGTGGTCATAAGAATGGTAATTCCTACTCAGGTGATGAGGAAGGAGACAATAAAAAGAAGGGAAGTGATGTTGGTAATGGAAAAGACAAAAAGGGACATCAATCAGATGATAAGAAGGATGATGAGTAGAAAGATTCTCATAGAGATAGACATGATAGGGGGCCACCCTAGGCTGATATATACAGGCAACTATGATTTGACAACATTAGGGGGTATCCATATCCGGTCCCTGATAATGCACATAAGAATCTTCCCAAGTTCACTAGTAGCAATGCTTTTAGTGGTGAGGACCACTTGAAGGATTTTTCAAAGTTTCGTTTAAGACTTTAAGTTATGGGATGATGATGTGGAAATGAAGTATTTTATGCAATCCTTGACCAAAGATGCTAGGTATTGGTACAAAGGGTTGCCTGATTTGAGCATTGACTCTAAAGAAGCCTTCTACAGAGTGTTTAAGGAGCAATATGGGGATCAAACTGATCCATGATTTAGGTTGAATGATTTTAAAAACATTACTAAAGGGCATAACGAAATGGACACTAAGTTTAATTGGAGGTTTCAGAAGGCCATGCTCAAGGTCCCTGGTTATTTGAGACCAAAATGAAAATGCTTGTTTAGTAGTATATTGTAATTCTTATGATTCTGAAATGTGTTATCTACTTAGAGACAAGAACCCTCAATTTTTTAGAGAAGATTATATGATGGAAGTTAACATTGAGAATAATAGAAGAGATTCTAGAAAGGTAGGAAGAAGGGAAGATTCTAAAGCTTCCAAAAGTACAATAAACTAGATCGAGAAGACTAGCAAAGTTGTGCCTTCTCATGATAAGATAGATCAAGTTCTTAGCCTGTTGCAAAAGCAAGCTAAAAATGAGAAGCCCCATTTCCAAAGGAATGAAAGGCCTCCTAGGCTGCAAGATTTCCCATATCATACTAATTGGATCAATGGGAAATCGATATAAGTAAATCAAATAAATACTCATATTCCATCAGACCCTTTACAAAAGCATTCTACAAATGTGATAGAAGATTTTCCATGGTGCAGGGTATGTCAGATGCCTCATTCATCACAATAGTGTGTAGTGGCACAATCACTAAAGGAGTCCCAAGATGACTAAGGAGAATCTCCACCTCTTAATGATCAGGACACACTAACAAATGTGTTGCTAACTTTATCAGATTTTGCTTGTGATGATTATTCCTTAAATGATGAGCCATTCGGGGGAGATGTTGATGTGCAAAGGCAACAAAGTTATGTGCATCACCAACAAGTGCTCCTAGATGAGGAAGATGATGGTGATCATTTTTTAAATAATTTTGAAGTAGATAATACTATTCTGAGAAGAACCTCTAATGAAGAGATTGAGAATTACACAGTTGTTCTAGTTGTTAGGGCGAGAAATAGCATATAGTTAAGAAACAAAATAGTCCCTGGTGACTCCGGCAAGCCTTGTAGTCTGTTCATCAAAGATAAGGATATAGGGGGTATGGTTGTCAAAGTAGATACAAAGAAGGAAGATCCAAAACCCAAGGAGGTTAATGAAGCTAGAATCTAGGCGAAGAAAGTGGATAAAGCTAAGACAAACGATGAGGTTTCTTCCCAGAACATTAAGGTCAAGGATCTACATTCCAACTGTGATAAATTCCCAAAGGGAGATGAAAAGGTAATATCTAAGGCCATGAGTTTCCATGAGTTATGAAAGTATACTTCAGTAGATATGTTTCAAGTACTCTCTCAAGTCAAGGTTACTCTCCCTCTTTTAGAAATGATGCAGATAGATGAACATAAATATAAATTTGTTGCACTCATAAATAGCATCATTACAAGTAAAGGGGATAAGGTTAAGATTGGTCAAAATAAATCAAATGAGGATCAAGAAAAAAAAGGTTCTATTAAGGAAGAAACCATTGAAAAACCTCAGATATACTTGGGTACTACTATCACAGCAAATCCCAATCATGTGAATCCTTTTTTCTTGATCTTGATTATTGATGGAAATATGTTAATAAATTGTATGATTGACTATGGAGCTTCTAATAATGTAATGCCAGTGCAGATAATGCATGCAATGGGCCTGAAGGTAGATAGTACTTATGGTAAGTGCTATGCAATGGATTCTAGGGAAGTTCCATTCATAGGGATTATAAATAGTGTTCCATACAAGCTGGCAACATTCCCAGAAAAGGAGTTGCACATGAGTGTTATAGTGGTGGATATCCCACCCAACTATGGAATGTTGTTGTCAAGGCCTTAGAGTGCTTCCATGGGTGGGAGCATACAGTGTGACCTATCCTTTGCTACTTTCTCTATTGAGCAGAAAGATGTTAAAATTTTTAGGGAGAAAAGAGTTCCTCAGATGATTGAGAATATGGAAGAGCCACAAGAACCTATCAGAATAAATTTTGTGGAAATAGATTTGGAGAACTTTTGTGTTGAAGAAGACATGTTTGAAGAAGAAGTCCATCTTTCACCCATTGATAAGGAAGTGTTGGATGTATCATTAGATGATGACCTGTATACAATGTACTTTGATGGAGCATGCTCTAAAGAAGGCTCTGGAGAAGGGGTCATTTTTACTTCCCCTCAAGGTAAAACTTTTAATTATTATTTACTTCTACAATTCGCTTGTACTAACAATTTTTCTGAGTATGAGGCCCTTTTAAATGGTTTGAAGTTGTCTTCAAAACATGGTATCAAGTCATTAAAAGTGTTAGGAGATTCTGAATTAGTTGTCTCCTAGATTAGATCTCATTTTTCTACCAAGGATAAGAGGCTTAGGCAATATAGAAATGTCGTTTGGGACACTATTGATACTTTTGATGCTTTTGGTATAGATTGGGTTGAGAGAGGACATAACGCTAGGGCTGATTTTCTAGCCAATATAGTTGTTAAAATTGATGATGTTACTTTTGATGGTGTTTCACAAATTGAGGTAAAACTAGGCCTACGTTGCTTGAAAATGTTTGTAACTGGAAAGTTTTTGACGATGACACTCACATTTTAAGGTTTTTGCATTGCATTAATCAGTACGAGATCTAGGAGATTGATTTTGGCTCATTTTTGGTGGAGTTTGAGGAAAAATAGACCCTTTTTGGGAACGATGTAATCCAGTTAAAAACAAACACTATTCCTAGAGGTTTAGTTGCACTTGAAAGGGTTTTTGATGGCCCTGACAGGTCAAGTACTAAGTAGGCACCTTCCCAAAAAGAGGATTTAGAGGAGATAAAATTAGGAACAAATAATGCCCCTAGGAAGGTCTACATTGGTAAAAGGATGAAGCCTCACGTTAGAAATATGTTAATTGCCTTACTGAGAAAGTATAGGCATTTTTTTTCTTGGTCATATGATGACCTCAAGGCATATAGGGAGGATTTGTTCCAGCATGAGATTCCATTGAAGCCTGATATGAAGCCATTCAGGAAAAAATATAGGCCAATAAATCCAACCCTACAACCTAAGATGTAGGAGGAACTTGCCAAATTAAGAGATAATGGGATTATTAAGCCTATTAGGCATTCATCTTGGGTTTCAAACCTTGGGCTTGTAAGGAAGAAAAATAGTTATATTAGACTATGTGTGGACTTCAAGAATTTGAATGTTGCTTCCTTGAAAGACCACTATCCATTGCTTAGCATGGAAGCTATGTTGCAACAGGTTACAGGATGTGAACTACTCTCCATGATGGATGGGTTTTCCTATTATAACCAAGTAATGGTCAACGAATCTGAGTAGTTCAAAACTGCATTTACTACACCTTGGGGGACATATGTTTATGTAAGGATGACATTTAGCCTAATGAATGTTGGTGCAACTTTCCAAAGAGCTATGGATGTAGCCTTTGCAGATTTTATTAACCTTTTTCTTGCAGTATATCAAGATGACCTTATGGATCACAACAAGAAAGAGGAAGACCATTGTTCTCATTTGGAGAAGATATTTGTCAGGGCCATAGAATATGGGATACCATTGAATCTCGAGAAATGTATTTTTGGAGTGAAAGAGGGAAAGCTACTTGGACACATTGTTTCAAAGGAAGGGGTCTGAATTGACCCAGAAATAGTAGAAACTATTGACAATATTGCACAACCAAGAAATGTAAAAGGTATCCAATCCTTTTTTGGGCAGATCAACTTTGTGTGGAGATTTGTTACATTTTTTTTTGTAATTGTCCCCCTTATTTCCAAGATGCTCAAGAAAGGAGAAAAGGTACTATGGACAAAGGAACCCTCTAAAGACTTTCAAGATATTAAGGATGCTATCAAGGAGGCTCCTGTTCTTAAATCCCCCAATTCAAAACCTTTCCATTTTCTTACTTTTTCTTCTTTCCATACTATAGAAAGTGTTTTGTTACAAAAGAATAATGATGGTTTTGAATAGTCGATTGCATTTTTTAGCAAATCATTGCAAGTGGTGGAGTTGAAATATGATGTAATAGAAAAATAGGCATATGCCTTGGTAAAGGTTGTCTAAAAATTTAGATCTTATTTGATGGGACCAAAAATTGTTGCTTATGTCCCAACAATTGTATTTAAAGACATCTTTAGTCAACAAGAGACCACAAGGAGACAGTGCAGATGGATCAATAGGATCCAGGAGTTCAATATCGACATACATATTACAAAGCTTGTGAGAGGTCAAGTTTTGGCTAAGATAATGGCTGAAAGCAACTTAGAGGCCAATCAAATATATTAAATGGATCAAGTGAATGTGGCACCCCTTTGCGATATGTAGACATGTGTCTTGTACAAGAGAATTATTGAGTACTTACAAACAATGCATTGCCCTGAAGGCATGCCACTGAATGAGAAAAGGACTCTCAAACTACAAGAAATTAAGTATGTTATCATTGATACCAAGCTTTGGTGGAGAAGTCTTGAGTGTGTTATACTTAGATGTGTGGATGGTGATCAAGCTAAAGATTTGCAAGTAGAAATGCATAAAGGAGCCTATGGAGTTCACTACATGGCCAAGACTACTACTCATAATATCTTGAGGGCTGAATTTTGGTGGCATACTATGTTCAAAGACTCCCATAGGTATGTTAAAAAATGTGATGCATGTCAAAGGTTTTCTAGGAAGCTAAAGTTCTCTAGAAATTTTCCACTAAAGCCAGTTTTTGCTCCAGCTCCTTTTCAATAGTGGGGCATTTATTTTATAGGTGAGATATCTAAAAAATATAGTGGTGGTCTTGCATGGATACTAGTGGTGACTGAATACTTTACCAAATGGTTTGAGGCAATTCCAACTAGAAAGGATACAAGTAAGGTGGTCACTGACTTTTTGATGAATAAGATTTTGAGCAAGTTTGGGGTACCTGAAAGAATTGTCTCTGATAATGCAATGTGTTTTAGGTCTAAGGAATTTATTGGTTTCTGCAACCAATATGGTATAACTATCTCATATTCTTCTCCTTATCACCCCCAAGGAAATGGACAAGTTGAGTCTAGAAACAAAATATTGATGATGATCATCAAGAAAATGATTCAGAAGAACAAGAAGGCCTAGGATTCAAAGTTACAGTTGGCATTGTGGGTTTACAGAACAATTGCCAAAAAGGAAATTGGATATTCTCCTTTTAACTTAGTTTATGGGGTAGAAACATGCATACCATGAAATAATTTACTGAAGATGTACAAGTATGTCCAAGAGTATGATGATGATTTGTGTGATGAGATGTAGCATAGGATGGAAGAGTTAAATCAACTGGATGAGACTCAAAGAGAGGCCCATAAATGCAATGAAAAATTACAGCTTCAAGTGAAGCATCTTTATGACAAGAAGGCAGTTGAGAGGAAATTTGAGATAGGAGCAATGGTTTTTCTATGGAAGGAAAGAATGGAAGATAAAGGAAAACATGGGAATTTTGATCCCTTATGGTTAGGCCCATATATAATTGTTGAAATACATGGGGAGGACTCATATTTCTTAAAATCTCTCATAGGTGAAATTTTGGAACTATCAGTACATGGATAGTAACTGAAATCCTATTTCTCTTGAAATAGTTTATTTCCATGTCTATTGTACGGTCCTATAATTAGTGTATATAGGTGTGGTGTGTTTTTTTTGTTGTGCTTGCTTGTCTTGTCTAGATAAGCTCTTGCATTTTGGTCCTCTCTATATTGTTCTGCTTCACCTAAGATTATGATTTCTTGTTATGCCTGCAAGGGGCATACATCCCCAATCAAAGCCACCAGTAGAGCTCTCAAAAAAATTCCACAATTATGCTCAAACTTGTTTCCCTAGTGTTTGGCACCGCTGATCTATCTTGGGGTTTTGGGTTTTAGCCATAAAAACCATATCTTTTGGTCTTTTATCTCGTTTTGGTCTGAACATTATAATCCTACGTTGACTTGTTGTTCTAGGTTTTCAGTTATGTAAGTAATGTTTTGAGCCCTTTAAATCATTCATGTTAGTGACCCCTATTACCTAGCCTATCGGTTCTTCCGTATTGGGACTTGAATTTATTTTCACCTAATGTCAAGTCGATAAAATTTTATGACTTTAGACTTGCATCTAAATTTCTTGCCTCAAGGGTTGTTTCCCCATCCACCTATTCAGTCCCCCTCTTTATGAATAACAATTGTGGCATGTGCAGGTTTTCTGACTGTTAGATAGATTGGTTGAATCCTCACTGTTCCCTACTAGCCTCGCAAGGATTTCTGATGATGTCAGTACTGTGTTGTGAGCTGTGCAAGATTTTTCCACATGTCACTTATGGTCATGGGGCCCAGTCCTTGTTTACCTAGCGATTAATGTTAAATCAACGATTGTCATACAATGATGAATCATAGTCATTCCTCGTTGAGCTCATGCAATTAAAACAATCATTTTAATGATGCTACGAGGTGTACAAACAAGCGATGCATAGCCAGACATGATGTAATATGGTGGGACCTTCTCATGGAGAGATGGAGTCTAGTGGGTGAATTTTCATTCGCCTAAGATTTGGTGGAAGAACATGCTAGTATCAAACCACATTGCCTCAATCTGAGTTTCTCTTTCTTTCCTACATGCACTGAGATCAACAGTTGGCATTCAAAATGAGTTAATGATGTACAATAGTCATTGTTTCTTTTGCAAGTGAATAGTAATGGTGGAGTTCATACTACACCACAAAATTTAATGACAAAAGTTCCCTGAATTGCTATTTTTGTGCATAATTCTACACTGAACAACAAATTCCAAGTACCAGGTGACACGAGCTAATTTATGTGAGTCCAACATCACGTCCATTTAAATTCTCTACAAGAAAAACCATAACTAACATACACAACATGTTCTTTGTTTTTCAAAATCTTGTTGATTTCTTGAGGATAAGTGGAAATTGCATTTTTATTTGTTTTAAAAGATTGCACTAGTTCATTTTCTTTAAAAATGCTTTAAATCTTATCTAAATAATTTCTGAGGCCTTTTAAATTGTGAAATTATTGTGTTTCAAGGCTATAAGATAGAGGTTGTACCCCATAAGCTTTTAGATATTCCAAAGCACTAGCTCGAACCATAATTTGTCTTGTGCAAATGGAACCCAAGGCCCAAAGTTCTGGCTCTAAAAATCCCTCTAGGTCCTTTTCTCAGGATGTTATAGACTTGTTAAAACCCTTTACTAAGAAAAAAATTTGAGGGAAAGGATTTTTTTTATGGGCCCTTGGTTTTGGAAGGGTTAACCGATAAGCAATGTGAAATTCGAAATCTTAGGTACCTTATACAGGATGGTAGTTGTTTTCAAATTGGTTTGGGAACAGGAATTTTGTGCTCCTCTATGCAACACTTGGAGGTTGGACCTTGGAAAGCTAGTGGCACCGAATGTATATCTAGATGTGGATTTGTTGAAGGATGTTGAAATGAGGTATGATCATGTAACCAGAGTTTTCAGGACATTTCCTAGCGTGGAAATGGTTAAAATAACCAAGGAGGAGATTATAGATATTTTTGATCTGCATGAATGGAATAAGTATATGGTTACCATTGACCTTAAAGAATTCAGAGAAGAGTATAGAAATAATAAATTTTTATTTAGGACTTCTCTTTTACAACCTCATTTGGCAACCAAAATAACAAGAAATAATAAGAAGAAGATAGTGATTGGACAAAATGATCTATAGTGTTTTCCTATAAATTACTTTTGCAATTATTTCAGGAAGACTATTTTTTCCTTGTGTTAGGTTCTTGGTATTAGCATAAATAATACCTTTCCTAATGACCTCATGTACATGCTTGTGAATCTTCAGCATCCAGGTTTCAATGTGGTATATGGTTTAGCTACATATCTAGCAATTGAAATGCATGAGGGTTTGCTAGCTCTCAAAGAAGGAAATACATTGGTTAGCTTTAGATGGAATTCTCTATTGATGCACATGTTTCTATACAAGGGAGAGAATTTTTTTGGGCAAGACATGGAATTGAAGAAAAGGGAGGATGATATTGATATGCTCGTCTAGTACTAGACCAGAATACTAGAGACATGATTGGGAATTTGATTATGTGGTGTTCCATAATGTTTTTGGGTCAAAATTGAGAAGATATTTGATCTGTGATCCACCTAGAATTCCAAAGGAGATTCATGATTTCTTTTGGCCAATGGAGATGAGGCCTGAGTTGAATTTGACACACAATTGGGGAGATATCATCCCATACTATAATAAAACCATTTTCACGGTATATGGCACTAATGTCAACCCATATACCTTTCCAAGGGATGTACCCCTAAGAATTGGATTTTTGGAAACCATGAGACAGTGGGGATGTGCTCAAGACACACACTTCCCAACAAATCATAAGAAAGGATCTTCTTTCCTGAGTACACAACATTTTCTAGCTTTTTCATGGAAAAAGGAGGATGGAAAGATTTGTTGATATTACTTAAGCCTTATGGGTTGAAAAATATACACCCAAGGAGCCACAATCCTGAGGGTTTCATTTCTCAAATGAAAGAAAATCACAAAACAAGTGTAATCATTGATGATTTCTACTTTCTTGAGGATATTATTAGAAACATGCTTGAATTGCAGGTGTAGGAAGAAAGAAAATAAAAATATATAAATTTTACTAAGATGATGAAGAAGAAGACAACAAAGAATTGTGCATACAATCCCATGCACAATATTAGTCATGAGTTGAATAGGTCCATGTATTCTATTGATAATTTTGAGAGCATGGTGGGGGTCTTAAAGGTTGAACAAGTTCTCAAAGACAAGGGAAAGTTACAAACTATTGAGGAATATCCTAAGGTAAAATTCAAGGAAAGACCTTCTTACCAGCCTCCATAAAAGGTTAGGGTATATTCTAGGAATAAGGGAGAAGTGTCTTAAAGGAAAACCATGCCATGATTTTTTGTTTCAAAAGAGCTAGGGGCAATGTCTCATAACAAATCGGTGCCATCATCTTCAAGGAAATGGTTGCATAATATTATTGATCTGTGCTCTCCCTCGAGAGCTCCTTCTCCAATACAAACACCATCACCCAAAAGGAAGAGGGTTGAAAATAAAAAAGTGGTTGAATATCTTGATTCAGATGATGAAGAAATTATGGTGACCCCTCATGATATGCACAAAAAAATTCCATCTTTTCTACAAGGTGTTGCATCAAGTTCTGCAACAGTTTCTCTAAGACTGGGAAAAGATGAAATACGAGGGATAACCAATACTGATGACCTAATGATGGAAGCCTATAGGGAATTTTTGAGGGATGATTCTTTTATTTAAACAAATGCTTTAAAATATTTTGTGTGGAGGGAACATGTTCTAGTATATGTTCAAAAGGTAGCTCAAGAAAGGAGTTTGCACCCAGAGCTTCTAGAGAAAGTTATCCAATCCAATGTCATGCTGCAAATGAGGCAAAATTTCAAGGAGATGACACTAGAGCAAGGTAGAGTGTTGGTAAAAAAGAGTGGAGTATTATTTCTCCTTGAATGGGATATCACTGATGTTGTGGTATTCGATATATAGTAAGAAGGGCTAATAGGTCACTTCTTGAAATCGAGGAGGAACCTACATTGTCACTTAGAGGATCATCCTTTACTGAAGAGTGGGATTCCTTGGAAATTTGGTCAGTACCTACCAAGTCCAAGAATCCCATATATATAGAGCCATCTGATTTCAGTGGTCATTTGATTGTAGGAAGAGATATTGATACTCTAGCACTAGAGGCAACAGATATGGTGGTAACTATTGCCAAGTTCACCAAGGCAACTATTGAGGATTTAAAAAAGGACATAGATACTTTGAGGTGCCAATATAATAACCTCATTATTGAATATAATAAGAGTCAACAAAGGGTTGGAGAGATAGAAACTAAATTGTCATTATTGAAACATAAAATGGAGGCATGTAAGTCTCAATCACAAGCTAGCTCTATCCATAATGTTCCTAGCCCATCAAGGGAACAGCCTAAACCTTCCTCACACTAAAATTCCTTAGAAATCATTCCATACAATATGGGACAGGTCCCCATCACAATCAAAAGGGAAAATAGCCTAGGAGGAGGACTTTAAAGGGAAAAATTAATCCATTAGGTTGTTGAGTATAAATAAATGTTGCAACAGATCCAAGAATCAATGCTGAATAGAAATTCAGTAATTGTAGATACAATATTGAGACACCTTAATAAGAAGATCTGGGGAAAATTGAATAGTGTCCATTCAAATTATATTTTAATGTTGCAAGAAATCAAGATTTTCTTGACAGATAAAGAATTGGTCACCCCACTACTAGATAGATGGCCCCCTAGAGCTTAGAATTTAAAATTCATGGTGATAGGAGCAAAGCATTAGTAGGATAAATACCCCAAGGTTATGCCGACTTATCAATTTTTTAATGAAATTATGGAGAAAAAGTTCCAGGGGGTATGTTGCTCCTATGGAAATGAAGATCAAGGTACTGAAGGCCAAATATGATGGAGTAAACCTTACACCATTACTAGAAATCCAACATAACTATGATGAGGTAAAGTCCTTGCAACCTTTAAAGGATCAAATGAACAATATCATGATGGCTTAGACAAATGAGATATACATGAATGTTGATATTGGTATGTTGAATGATACACTTGAAAAACTATCTTTTGTTATTATTTTCTTAGAATATTTTGATAAGGAGGCTACTTTAGTAATGGTGAAATATGCACCATATAGAGATAAGATTAATCAGGTTATTTCTTTCAATTAGCCATTTGAAGTAGAATTTGAATTGTGGAAGATTGTATTCACAAATTAGTCTGGGATATGAGCATTGTGGTGGAGAATATGACCTGGTCAAGTATAATATAGGTTTGGCCTCAGAAGTTACAATTGAGTACACTATATTATCCCAGATCAACGTGTAGATGGTTGATGTGGATTTTTGTTGAGGTGGAAGAATTGTTGTAATGGTTAAAGATTCTTTCTCTCCTCCTAGGTTGCCTTTTGGAAGGCGGTTTTTCTTCCCCATGGTAATTGAGATAAATTTTGTCTTATATGTATTCCCTCCAACTGCAAAATGAAAATATAGTTGCATAAGGGAATTATAGTCTAATCAAATATGGACATGTGTACACTTCGTCCTTAAGCTTGTTTTTCTCCCTTATATAAAATATAATTTAGGGCCGATGTACAGGGTCTTTTGTTGAATCTGAGATTTGAGAGTGCAAAATTTGTAATATAGAGAGTATGAACATTGAGTCCATGTTTTAAGGTTTAGAGTCAGATAGGAGAATTTTGTCAATTATGGGGTTCTTAAGCATGTTTGAGTCAAATATGACAATCTTTTGAGTCTATTTTCTCTCCAATTGTGATACTTTGTATGAGTTATTAATGAAATATTGGTCAAAGAATAGTTTCATTGATTTTTCATTATTCTTTACTGTCAATTATACTTTAATTGTGGATCTGGTCCAAAGGACCAATTAAATTCCTTAGTTATTATGTGAATTCATGCAAATTGGCAATTGGATTAATAAGTAGTAATAGATTTATGGTACAGATACGTGAATTGTAATGCAAATCATATAGATCTTAACTATTTAAGATGAATTTTCCTTATAATTCTCTTCTTTCTCATTTGACTCTATGCTTTAGGATATGGCAATGATACTAAAGTAGTGGTTATATTTATCATATCTTTGGTATTTGATTTTAGAACATGTATTCATTATATTCTTTGTATCGACCTATCTTTTTTATGTGTGAAGTTCTTTGCTGATAGGGGTTGGATCTTTGAAGGAATTTCTAATTTCTTTAAGGATTTGATCTATTCAGTGCTGATGGGGAACTTATCTATTGTTATGTAATTTGTATTTGAAATTGTTTAGCTATTTATAGGGAACAAATTGTGGGATTACCCTCACAAGTCTTGCAAAGACCAAAGTGTAGGAGAATAAGAATTATTACTTTTTCTCGTTTAGTTGGCCAATCATTTCTTAGGATTTTATCATTGAACATGGAAAGTTCATAGAAGCTTTGAGGAATCCGCTTGGGTTTTAAAAAAACACCAACACTATTATGGTGACTACAACCTTTTATGCACCTTACTCATGAGTTACCCTTATACCTTTGCCCCTTATGGTCATGATTACTGTCCTTGTATCCATTTATTTTGAACAGTATGGTGTAAGGATGCATGTTTATGTATATTGAGTTGGATGCCCTATATGAAGCAAGATATTTGAAAGCATGTCTCAAATGAAACTTCAACCATGATATCCACACTAATACCTCTATTATAACTATGTTCAATATAATTCATGTGTTTCATTAGGCATTGAGAAAGTGGCCCACAATGGGATTCATACATGTGTATCAATGCTTTAACATACTCCTAATCATTAACAAAAAGTTCCCCATGTGGTTGTATAACCCTCAAAATTAAACAGGCCATTTTTTATCTAAAATAATATTTTCTAATAAGATTTTTATGTGTATTGATGTGCGACAACTATGCCATGGCTTCAACAAGCTTCAAAACCCCTATATTTTGTCACATGTTGTCGTTTAAAAACTATTTTCAAGAATCAATGTAGTGTTTGTTCGAGTTTGTTCTAGTTTTTTAAACATTGTTATGAACTCTTCATATCTAATGTAGCCATCATTATTTGAATCTATTTTATGCATAGTACCACTCAACATCAAATGCATTTTCTTTCCTAAATAAATCTAAGGATATGAAAGATAGCTAAATGCTCGCATTATAGCTTTCACACTTGAAACAAACTTATGGCATATCTTTAATAATGAGATTACATGCAAGGTTTGTATCATGGAGATATGAAGATGACCTCCTTGAAACTCTCCAAATATGGCAACATTGGTAACTCTTACCTCCATTTTATGTAATTTCCTTATCTGCTACAAGTTGGAATAAAGTCCTTATCTATGACAAGTTCGTATTGAGAACAAAGGTCCTTATCTACTACAAGTTTGTATAAAGTAGGTGTAATATATTTTTCATCATGAGGTCTCTCAATAATCCCTTTTATAACATTCAATGAATATAAACAAGTTCTCCATTATTTATGGATTCCTTGGGAAATGTATGCTTATATACCTTCAAATAAACCTTGATAACTACCTTATAATATATCCAAAAATAGAAATCAAGAGAATCCATAACTACCTTATAATTTATCCAAAAATAGAAATCAAGAGAATCCATAGAAATTTTCTTAGCATAAAATTCATCATTTTTACCATCACCATGAGACCATATTACTTTGAAGCATTTTTCAAATAGTTCATTTCCTTGTCTATGATTTTAATTAAACAAGGAAACTAATGAAAGTGATAAAAAACTTTGTATTTGTTGTTTCATTTTTAGATGTTGACATCAGATAGCCCTAGCAATGTTGTTGGCACAATGGAACATTGATTTGATGTAGAAATAGCTAGTTCTGATCCTTTGAGAGAGGTATGCCATAGATTAGTGAATTGGACATTATATTTTCTCTTATATGGTCTATTATTTAAAATTTTCATGATATTTGTATGTAGCTTAATTGCTATCTTGATGGTTTCTATAGGTGGTTTTCACACAAAATCGTCAATGTGCTAATGTTGTAAGTGATTAGTTTTTTATATGTCATTCCACAATTCAATTTCTATATATTAACATCTATGCTTCTTATTGTATCAGTTGAAGCTCTAGATGATTGAGGAGAGGATGAGTAGTGAGTGGAGTTGAAAGACAAAATAACCAATAGACACTCCATTGAGCTAACCATTCAAGGTAGCATGTGATCTATTTTATTCCCCTAGAGGGAAATGAATATGTAAATTAAGGTCAATTTTTGTATGCCTACGTGGAATTTTTAAACATATGATTTGTAATATTGATATATGTGACATTTTATGTCCATATGGCTCTTTTGTAGTAATTATATATGACTTTATTGGATATATTGGATAATTTCATCGAAATATATCATTGTATAGCCTTATGAATTTTTGATTAATTCAAATCTTATTTTTCAACTTCTATTATTGAATGATGTTATCATATGTATTGTGTAAATTGATGTTTACATATGATGCTTAAACCTATTATATTCTTTAATAAACTATTCAACCTTCTTCTTAACTAGGCCAATAATGCATTTCTATCAGAGTGTGCATTTCAAGTGTATACTGGTGACTTATGTGTACTCATACTTTTTGACTTACGTGTATACGATTGAATACTTTGTGAGTAATTTGTGACTTGTAACATGTATTCATTTGTATACTTCATGACTTGTAACTTATGAGTTATGTATATTCAAGTGTATACTTTACAACTTATGTGTATACTTTGTGACTTATGTATATTCTAATGTATACTTTGCGACTTACATGTTTTTATGCATATACTTTGTATTCATGTGTATACTTCATGGCTTATGTGTATTTGAGTACTTGTGCTTCACTTATCCACATGTATGCTTCATGTATTCAAATGTGTTCACCTATATGATGTTGGCAAGAGACACTAAAAATTTTTTCTGGTGTTTTCATTGATGGAAACCCTAGTCGGTGATTGGATCCACACGTCATCATTTGATCATACTGGTAGTCATATTGAAGACAATCAAGGAAGAATAGAGCATCTGGAAATTTTGTGTTCATCGATTCACATGAATATTTTATGTTATTATTTTGTGTTGTGTATCTCATGGAATTTTTTTTGGTATATGATCTCTATTGCTATTGAATCTTAGTATCTTGTATTGATCTATGTGCAAGTTAGAAGATCCAGCTGATTAATTCTTTGATTCTCAGTACAAAATATGACTTGGTTAATTTAATATGTTGTGGAGGTTTGGGAAGTAATTATTTAAGTATTTTTGTGTTTGTACATGTTGTTGTTGATCATTTCTATGATATAGCCAACTTTGGTTGGTGCACGTTAAGGATAATCCATGAATTGAGCCAATAGTTTGCAAAAAAAATCATATCTTGTTGAAGACGACATGTTGCAATTAAACTCTTAGTCATGGATATATATAAGTGATCGTTCATATCATTTCGATAAATGAAAAATGTGTTGATGTGTGTTGTGAATCCAAGGAGAAGAAGAGCGATAATGCATAGTTTCACTTGTACATAAAGGGTTTGTGTAGTGAATTAGAGTAGAGAAGAGTAGAAGCACATAATCAATTAGAAGGATAGAAGATCGATTGTTGAGCCTAAATAGAACTATAATCAAGAATATGTAGATGCTAATCTCTTAGTTCAATTACTCAAAACTGATTTAATCTAATTATCTTTGTAAGACAATGAGTCTTCTTTGAGTAGTGAGCTTTAGGTAGTGCACCTGAATGTAAGTGCATTCCCATATTGTAAACTTCATTTTGAGTATACTCAAATCATATTGTAGATTAGATATCCACCATGGTTTTTCCCCTAATAGGATTTCCACATAAAAATCCTTGTGTTATGGTGTTATGGTGTTATGGTGTTATGTTGTTATGGTGTTCATTTTATGTTCATGCATATTTCTTTTGATTGAATGTTATAAATTCTTGAAGGGTCGGATTAATAAAGGTAAAAATTGCAGAGCACTGATTCACCCCCCCTCTCAATGTTTCTTGTTTCCAACAATTGGTATTAGATCTAGTTCCTAAGAAGAAGTCTAACAACTTGGGGAGATCCTGGAAAGTGTTTTAATGGATTCAAGCAGTCTTCAACAACAAATTTTGGTGGCCCTAGATGATCTTGATCAGTCAAAAGATGAAGTTCATAAATTAAAATAAAACCTCATGAATGCTAAGAAATTCATTGAGTCATTGAAAGAAAAAATTAATAATTCCAAAGAGAAGAGAAAGGAACTTTGTGATTAGATTAAAAAGAATGACAAAAAAAACATTGAAGATGAGCAACTAATTCAAGCCCTGAAGGAAAAGACAAAAGAATGTGAAAAGCTTACCAAAGATAATATAGTCCTCAAGCATGAGATGGAATCTATCATGATGAGGATGAAAAAGGAGATTGAAGACATAATTAAGAATAAAGAGAAGCTTACACATTCCTTGAAATAAAAATATGAAGAATGAGGCCATTTGGACAATGAATTAAAACAATCTAAAAACAATGAGGAATTACTTGAAAAATAGATTAATGATCTTAGAGATGAACTTACTACTACAAATGAGTACAAAGAGAAGTTCAAAGCTAACTCAGCCAAGCTTGATGAACTGATCAAAATTCAGAGGACTAATGGTGACAAGCAAGGTCTTGGTTATGAAGAAGGAGAAAGTTCTAGATTCGAACAAAAGAGATTTAAGCAAGGAAATCAGATAAATAGAGCTAGAAGGAATCTGGTAAGACAACCTAATGCTCAAAGATTCAATGGTTACTATTTTACTTGCAATGAGTTTGGTCATATGGCTTCTCAGTGTAGGAGCATGATGAATCCAAGTGGTCCATCAATTTCAGGTCAGTGCTTTAATTGCAATAAGTTTGGTCATAAGTCAAATGAATGCAAAAATGTGATGAACAACTTTCATAAAGATGTCAGATGTTATACATGCAATAGATTTGGCAATATTTCTAACCAATGCAAATCAAGAGAAAATGATTGGAAAAAATAGTCTAGTTAGAGAAATGTTGTGGGCTATAACTACAACAAACTTGGTCACATTGCTAGATTTTGTTGGAACAAAAAAGGGCCAATAAATCGAAACATGCAAAAGGATGTTAAGGGAAAAGGAAAAGTCACTACATATGTGATCAGGAAGAAAATGCAGAAGAAATGGGTGATGAAAAGTCCCTCTATTGAAGGAGATGCACCCAACACCAGAACCTACTTCTAGTAATTCTTCTAGGAATTAGTTTTAGGCCATTGCCCTAGGTGGAGTTGTCAAGAAAATATCTTAACCCCTTGTCGGCAATTGACACCGGGATGTGGATAAGTATAGTAAGTGAATTGATGATCCACATATGTTGTTGAATCTATTAGAGAGATTATTATGTAGTATTGGAGTTTTGTAGAATAATTATCTTTCACAGCACATGGAAACAAGGTAACCAGATGAGTCAGGGTAAAAAGCATTTATGGCGACAAAAAGGTTTAAATGTGTGAGTGATAAAAGGTCATTTTTATCTTTCATTTGTCATTTTGCATTTTGAGAATAAGAAGTTTGGAGAGATTTGAGGTGAACTTTTATGAATTGAGGCAAAATTCAAGTGTGAAGAAGCTTTCAACAATCAAACTTTGATCCGGCGAAAAAGGTATTTATCGGAAAAACTTGTGAATTTTTGAATTGGTGAAAATGGCTACTCCATTGGTAGTCGAATTCAAGGACATACCCCATCCCAAATTCAAGTGGAATCCTTTCAATTCTTTCGAGATAGACTCATTAGGAGAATTTCTGTTTGTTTTGTATGATGTCTTGCATACTAAAGACATTAGGGCATACATCCATGCAAACATTGAAGAGTTAGGAAGTTCCTAGCTATTGAATTTGTATAACAATCACATTATAGGAGAAGAATTTTGTGTCAAACCAGAATTCAAAACCCTAGAAGAGAAGAAATTTACACAGATGTTAAATTTTTCGGGTTTGAAGAGAGCAGATGGGTATGGTATATCTTGAGTTGGGTTCATGATGAATTCATGTGGTTGAATATACCCTTTAAGATTACAAAGGAGGCTATGTGGTGTTACAATATTAAATTCCTCCAATGGATTATTGATTTTTAAGTCTATAAAGAATCAAACAATTACTGATGCAACAGGTTCAAATTAAGTATAAGAAAAGAGCCATGACAATCAAAGATATCATTGAAGTGGATGTGAAATTTTCCTTGATGGTCATTGGTTACAAGATTTATCACTCAAGTCAGTATAATTCAATATCTGGTACAACTATTTATGTAGCTTACCAAATGGTGAAGGAGAATCAAAACTATGATCTATGTGAGTTTCTCAAGAGTCAGCTAACAGAAAATCTTGGTAAGATCAAGAAAGACAAGAAAAATTCCTTTAAGTATGGTAATTTTCTATTGTGTTTGTTCTTTTACTTCATGGATGAAGTTTAGGGTGTTGGGAAAGTACATTGGCAAGGTGGTTAGCCTGTAGTTGTTCAAATTAGAGAGATGTTGTATGGAATTGGAAATAGTCAAGCTAGAAAAACTACAATCTAGGGATATTTCAAAAACTTTCAGAGTATGATGCATGCTAGAGAAATAATTCCTACTTCTATTATGGAGAACTATAAGGAAATAAATTGTTTTATTGTAGAAATTGATCAATGCATGATGGAATTCATTGATCCTAGAACAGTGTGGATCATGCCAATGGTTTATGAAGTTGAAGACCACATTTTGGAAATGTATGCACAACATTTATAGAATAAGCCTTTGGATCTGGTAGAAGAGAGGTTTGGTACTTATGCACAAAAGGATATACAAGTGCACAATGAACTAAGAAAACCTATGATAGTTAGAAAAGTGAGAAAAGAAGTGGACATATTTGCTTTTTTGCATGGGAATATTTGTAGAAGTAGTAAGAGAAGCTAGAAAAAGGAGAGAACAAGCTGAAGTAGAAAAATAGCCAACAAGAACTAAATATTCTACTCTAAAAGCATCCTCTTCTCAAACTAGGTCAACAAGGAGCTCTACATCCCTATCCACCCCTGCAGTAAATCCAATTCCTGTGAAAACTCAAACCAAGGCATCTACTAAGAGGGAGAAGAATAAGAGCAAGAGTCTATGAAGTCGTCTCAGAAGATGAAGAGATTGAATTTGATGAAGATGTGAGAGAAATAAAGAATATGGGAACCTAGGAAACAAATGTTACTAAAATAAAGCCCTCTAGTGAATAATTCAAAGCAAGGAAGAAGGTAAAAATTGGCAAAACTGGTATGTCAATAGAAGAGGTTGAGAAAGATTTGGTCAAGGATGGAAATCCTAAGTCGCTTTGTAAATGGTATGAAACCTTTGATAAATATGGACAAAGAAATCTAGATGAGGCTACAATAAAGCATTTAAATATTTTCAATAAGGTTCTTATTGAAATAATGCCTAGTTTACCTAAAATTCTATATGAGATTTTTTAAATGAGAAGAGTAAATACTAGAGGAGAAGAGAAAATGAGAGAGATAATTCTTTCATAGTTATGTCCACTGGTGTCTATGGAAGAAATGAAGGAAATCTTGAATAAAGCTAAAAAGGAATTCAAAAGAAAGACAAGTATGAACAAGCTCATGATTGGTTAAACTAAAGAAGTTGTAGAAGAAATTGAGAAAATTTTGAGAAAAGTTTTGATAAGTAACATAATTGATGTTGTCTCTAAAGAAACACCTGATAATGATGTTTCATTTGGTCCAGCAGAAGAAGAAGAAAACAAGATACAACTGAGGATACTCACATTCCTCTTGATGTGGATAAAAAAAATAACTATGGAGATTGAAGCTCCTGAAATTGTATCGGTTGAGAAAGTTGAGATTCATGAAGATAAGCAAGAATCTACAACTGAGGAAATAGTGGTTGAAGAAAAGAAATTTGATGTAAAGTAATTTCCAATGGAAGCAAGAGATACTGTAGAGTTAGTGAAGAATTTGACCTTGAATTGGTTCAAGGTCCTATCGAACTATCCAATTTGTCCCCAATTCATAAAATGAAGTCAATATCATTTTCCCAAGCGAAGGCTAGAGAAGAATTGTTGAAGTCTCAAATTGAGGATAGTCAACTCTTAAATCTTGCATCTGGATTTCTGGAGAAAATAATGCCTACTCATGTCAAGGATCCACTTGATTCCTCCTCCAGTGAACTAAAGAAGCCCATTAACTTTGTAAGTACCCATTTCAAGTCTCTTGAGAAGTCATCCATGGTTAAATTTCAGAAGGAGTTTGATGTCAAAAGGTTAAGTAGGTTGAAAGGAATGATAACTAATGATAAAAAAAAATTTAGCCACCTATGTGAAGAATATTCAAAGTGCGTTATCTAAAAGTGGAAATATCTATAATGAATGTTTGTCTTTGTCAAAATTTACTGAGGTCAATGAGAAGAAGGTTAAGGATCTTGAAAAATAGTTAGCTTATATTTTTGAAGCTTTTGATCCTTTAGCTGGTGGTGTTGGAAAGCAAGAAGGACAGGTGATATCTTTGTTTTACAACAAAAGGATCTTGAAGCATGACAATGAAAAAATTGTGGAAAGAGCTTGTGATTTTAGAGGCCTAATTGGTCTGAAGATAGAAATAATGTTGAGTGCATTAAAGGAAGTTGAAGATGCTAAGGAAGTTGGTTATCCAATGAACTTTGATTCTGCAGAGACACAATCCTACTTATTTTTTGGTCACATAACAATTTTGGAGAGTCTCAAAAGGGTTTGGGACACAAATTTGATCATGTTGAAGAAAGATTTTGCAGATATTTTCAAGTTTATGTAAATTGTAGAAGCATGCTTTTACAGTTTGAAGATTTTGTTTGATTTTTGGTATGAGGATTCCTTCCTTTTCCATTGATGTCAAAGGGGGAGAGTAGTAGAGTTAAAAATGTATAATCATCTCAAGGAGAGAGTTGTATTTTTAAATTTTGAAGAGTGGCAATGTATTGATGTTGGTACTGATCTGACACTTAGTCATTTTCCACTAAATGTTGCAATCGATGCCAATGGGGGAGATTGTTGGAAAGAGACACTACAAATGTTTTCTAGTGTTGTCACTGATGGCAACCCTAGTCGGTGATTAGATTTGCACATCATCATTTGATCATATTGGCAGTCATATTGAAGATAGTCAAGGAAGAATAGAGCATCCAATAGTCTTGCATTCATCAATTCACATGAAGATTTGATGTTATTATTTTGTGTTGCATATCTCAGGGAATTTTGTTTGGTATATGATCTATGTTGCTATTGAATCTTAGTAGCTTGTATTGATCTGTGTGCGAGTTAGAAGATCTAGTTGATTAACTCTTTGATTATCAGTACAGAAGTTGACTTGGTGAATGTAATATGTCACAGATGTTTGGGAAGTAATTTTTAAAGTATTTTTGTGTTTGTACATGTTGATGTTGATCATTTCTATGCTATAGATGACTTTGGTCGGTGCATGTTAAGGATTATCCATGAAATGAGCTGACAATTTGCAAATGTTTTCATATCTTGTTGAAGCCGACATGTTGCGATTAAATTCTTAGTCGCGGATATATATATAAGTGATCATTCATATCACTTTTATATACAAAAAAGGTGTGTCGATGTGTGTTATGAATGCGAGTATAGAAGAAGAGCGATAATGCATAGTTTCACTTGTGCATAAAGGATTTGTGTAGTGAATTAGAGAAGAGTAGAGAAAAAGTGCAAAATTAGTTAGAAGGCCAGAATATTGATTGTTGAGCCTAACTGAAACTATAATCAAGCATATGTAGATGCTAATATTTTAGTTCAATTACTCAGATGGATTTAATCTGATTATCTTTGTAAGAAATTGATTCTTCTTTGAGTAGTGAGCTCTAGGTAATGTGCCTGAATGCAAGTTCATTCCCATATTGTAAACTTTATTTTGAGTATACTCAGATCATATTGTGGATTGGCCATCCACCGTGGTTTCTCCTTTAATAGGGTTTCCATGTAAAAATCCTTATGCTATGGTGTTATGGTGTTTATTTTATGTTCATGCATATTTATTTTGATTGAATGTTATAAATGCTTGAAGTGTCAGATTAATAAAGGTAAAAATTCTAGAACACTGATTCACCTCCCTTTAGTGTTTTTTTTTTCCAACATATGCTTCATGATTCTGATGTATAATTCATGTGTTCACATTTTTGCTTCATGATTCATGTGTATACATCATGTATTCACATGTATTCTTTGTGCTTCTTGTGTATACTTCACATGTATGTTTCATGATTCCAATGTATAATTCATGTGTTCATGTGTATTCTTCATGATTCATGTGTATACTTCATTTATTCATGTCTATTCTTCATGCTTCTTGTGTATAATTCATGTACTACGTGTATCGACATGTATGATTCATGCTTCGTACGTATATTGCATGTGTTTGTGTGTATGCTTCATGATTTTTGTGTATACTTTATGCATTATATGTATTCATGTGTAGGATTCATGCTCACTATGTATACTCCATGTATTACATGTATTACATGTATTCATGTGTATGCATCATTCTTCATGTGTATAGTTCATGTGTTCACGTGTATGCTTCATGATTCTGGTGCAATGTATCTTGGACCACTTCAGTATGTTTGGATATAAAATAGGACCATGCCTAGCCTAAAAATACTCATTGAGACATGTTATAACAATCAGTCTTGTCACACGAGTTGTTGACAAAAAAATACACCCCTTTGCAACTTTAAACTACTTGCATTTGACCCTTTTTCCATCAACTAAAACATCAACACCATGGGAAAATAACTCAAATATATCAAAATTTGAGAGATTTTATTGTATAGGGGCCCCACATGATCCGGTAGTCTCGAACAATTTATTTTTAAGTGACACCATGTCCGAGTAATTTCTCATCAAAGATTGATGCATTTTTGCACTTTAGACTCTTAAGGGATATCATTGGTGCAATGTAGCTTGAACCACTTCGACATGTTTACGTGTGAAAAAAGACCATTCCTAGCCGAAACATACCCATTGAAACATGTTGGAACTCTCAGTTTGGTTGCACGAGTTGCAGAATGAAAGTTACACCCTTTTGCAACTTTACATTACTTGCAATTGACAATTTTTCCATCAACTGAAAAGTGGACATCATGGGAAAATTCCTCTGAAATATCAAAAACCAAGAGAGGTTATTATAGAGGGCCCCATGTGTTGTTTTAGCCTTAGAAGGAATGTTTCTCTATGACACGGTGTTTGAGTAACTACTCATCAAAGACTGTTTCCTTTTTGCACTTTGGACTCTTAAGAGATATCGTTGGTGCAATGTATCTTCGACTATTTCAATGTGTTTGGATGAAAAATAGGACCATTCCTAGCCTAAATCTAAACTTCTTGTAATTTTTGGTTTGGTTGCACGAGCTGTAAAATGAAAGTTACACCCATTTACAACTTTATATTGCTTGCATTTGACACTTTTTCAATGAACTGAAAAGTCGACACCATGGAAAAAAACCTTAGAGATATCAAAAAATGAGAGAGATTATTATAGAGGGGCCAAACATGATCTCATAGCCTCAAATGAATTTTTTCTAAGTCGCATGGTTTCCTAGCAATAGCTCATCAAAAATTGCTATCCTTTTGCACTTTGGAATCTTAGGGGATTTCATTGATTCAATGTAGCTCCGACTATTCAGATGTGTTTGGGTGCAAAAGAAGACCATTCCTAGCCTAAAAATACCAATCCAAATTACTTAGAACTAATATTTTGGTCGCACGAGTTGTAGAAAGAAAGTTACACCCCTTTGCAACTTTACACTATTTGCATTTGACACTTTTTCCATCAACTAAAAAAAGTCGACACCACAAGAAAATTCATGAGAGATATCAAAAATTGAGAGAGGTTATTATAGAGGGGCCCAACATGATATTTTAGCCTCAAAAATAATGTTTCTAAGCGACATGGTGTTAAATTAACTACTCATCAAATATTTATGCTCTTTTGCACTTTGTACTCTTAAGAGATTTTGTTAGTTCAATGTAGCTCAAACTGTTTCGGTGTGTTTGGGTGTGAAAGAGGACCATGTATAGATTAAACATACCCATCTAGATGTGTTGGAACTATCGTTTTGGTCACACAAGTTTCAAAATGGGGGATCCCACAATACTAGTTTATAATTTTTGGGCAAACTGGACACTGAACTAATTTTTTTTTACTAAATCTTCATTTTCGGGCTCCTATAGTGGCTAAACCGTGAGGAATTTGAAGTTGATGCAAACCAGTGATTTATGAAGTTTTGTCTATAGATTCTAAATATATATTTTAAAAAAAAATTGGAATCAGATTACACTTTTTTTTAATCTCCTTCAAAAACTAGTTTCTATCACTAAACAACATTTTAAGGAGTGGTGCTCACCATATACAACATAAAAAAAATTGTATGAAGAATAAAATTATATTT
This sequence comes from Sequoiadendron giganteum, assembly GCA_007115665.2. Classification (NCBI taxonomy): domain Eukaryota; kingdom Viridiplantae; phylum Streptophyta; class Pinopsida; order Cupressales; family Cupressaceae; genus Sequoiadendron; species Sequoiadendron giganteum. Next base: position 246,035,942 of record CM021107.1, read on the forward strand.
TTTTCAAATTTAGATTTGTAACTACAATATCTAACCAATTCATTTTTATTCATAGTGTTTTATTAAATATTTTTTCCTTAATCAAGTTTCAAATTCAAACCAATTACAATTCAGACATAAGCAAACTGTATACAACATAACTATTTTTGTATGTATCAAAATTCAATTTTATTTTTTAATGGATCAAGGACATCAATACCTAGCCTAAACATATTTTTAAAATTTTTATTTTGATAATCTACTATTATTCCACATGTGCAGAATAGAGAGCTTGATTTTCGTTGAAAAACCTACATTCACAAGATATAAAAAATAAATATAATAATCAAATTTAATTTAAATTGAATTGTAAATTTTTGGAAGATTATTATAAGGACTACATACTTAAAAAAAATTAAATTAAATGAACTCATTTGATCCCCCAAAAGGTGAATCAAAAGTGGATTTTTATTGGCATTTTGATAGGTGTAAAGGAGACTCCATTATAGGTATGGTTTAAAACTAGCGGGGTTGTATCCAAGGGGGCTTGGTCTAAGGTGTTTTGATCAAACCCTCTTCAATCGAAATAATTTAAATGGAAATTTTTAAGGCTTAAATCATTATATTTTCTAAAAATATCTGATTTTAGTAAAAATCAGGATCTCCTAGAAAGTGTAAACCACTATTGTGGTAGCACCCAAATGAAAGGTACACCCATTTACAACTTTACACAGTTTGCATTGGACACTTTTTCTTTCAACTGAAAATTGGACACCATAGGAAAATGCCTTAGAGATATCAAAAACTAAGAGAGGTTGTTGTAGAGGGGCCAATGTGATCCTGTAGCCTTAGATGTAATATTTCTAAGTGATACGTTGTCTGAGTAACTACGCATCAAAGATTGTTACCCTTTTGCACTTTGGAATCTTAAGGGATTTCACAGGTTCAATCTAGCTCAAACAGTTTTGGCATGATTGGGTACAAAAAAGGACCATGCCTAGCCTAAACATACCCATCTAGATGTGTTGTAACTATTCATTTGGTCGCATGATTTTTAGAATGAAAGTTACACCCCTTTGCAAATTTACACTGCTTGCATTTGACACTTTTTCCATCTGCTGAAAATGCCTAGAAGATATCAAAATTTGAGAGATTTTATTATGTAGGGGGCCAATCTGATCCTCTATTCTTATAAAAAAATATTTCTAAGTGACACGGTGTCCAAGTAACTACTCGTCAAATATTGTTGCCCTTTTGCACTTTGGACTCATAATGGATTTCACTAGGTCAATATATTTCAGAATTTTTTGGCATGTTTGTGTACGAAAGAGGAAAATTACTAGTCTAAACATACCCATTCAGATGTGTTGGAGCTAACAGTTTGGTCACATGAGTTGTATAATGAAAGTTACACCCCTTTGCAACTTTACATGGCTTGCATTTGACCCTTTTTCCATCAACTCAAAACTGGACACCATGGGAAAATGCCTCAGAGATATCAAAATAAGAGAGGTTATTTTAGAGGGTCCCAATGTGATCTTGTAGCCTTAGAAAGTATGTTTCTAAGCGACATGATGTACGATTAACTACTTGTCAAATATTTTTTCCCTTTTGCACTTTGGAATCTCTAGGGATATCAATGGTGCAATGTAGCTTGGACTATTTCACCATGTTTGGGTGAAAAAGAGGACCATGTCTATCCTAAATGTACCCATCCAGATGTGTTGGAACTATCAATTTGGTTGCATGAGTTTCAGAAGGAAAGCTACACCCCTTTGCAACTTTACACTACTTGCATTTAACACTTTTTCCATCAACTAAAAAGTGGACACCATAGAAAAATTCCTCTGAGATATCAAACATTGAGAGAGTTTATTATAGAGGGGCCCGACATGATCCAATAGCTGCAGAAAAAAAATTCTAAGTGACACAGTGTCCGAGTAACTAATCATCAAAGATTGATGCCTTTTTTCACTTTGGACTATTAAGGGATATCACCGATGCAATGTAGCTCAGATTGTTTCAATGTGTTTGGGTTTGAAAGAGTGTCATTCCTAGCCTAAATGTACACATCCAAACATGTTTAACTTTAGGTTTGGTCACACAAGTTATAGAATGAAAGTTACACCCCTTTACAAATTTCATGATGAGTCTTAGTTCACTTATGTATTAGGGTTAAATGGTGTGGATTACATTTCCATTATTTATCAAACTTTTATACCATGCCTAATTCATTTTTTTAGGCATCATAATTGAATGAAATTGACTTTTATATTTGATTTTTTTAATGGAGTACGGCATATGTGCTAGGTTGAATGGCATACATGACAATATCAGGCAAATTTTTGAATTTTTGTTAATCATTCATCATAACTAGTGTTCATTATAGTGTGCTTAGTGTGTTTATTCATGATTATGACTTTTTGAGTGAGAAACAAACTACATTTATATTATGAGTGATCTTATAAGGGTTGCTCACAATGAAAAGTCGATACTTATTGAAAAAATAAGGCATGCACTCTATAAAGCCACTCCTCCATCCTAATCACCACTAGTGTTCCTTGTTCTAATTTGTGTTAGAGAATTCAACATCAATGCATCCACAATCCATGTTGACCTCTACATATATTTAAAAGAGAAATATTCTTAAGGGGCAAGCATTAGCAACATAATAGAACACCATGAATTTCATTTAGAACATTATCCTTTTGAAGCATTTACGTGTGATGCCACCTATCAAATACATTGTTATAAATGCTAATGCTTCAGACAAGACAATAATATGGGGCATCTTTAGCATTATTGGTGTATTGAATACTTTCTTTCATCAAAAATGTGATGCACAATATCAACTCCCATTGATCAAGATGAGAAAGATCATGCATTAAAAATGATACTATGCATGAAACTATAAACTATTAAAATAATGCACGAAACTATGAACTATGAACATTATCCATTGAAACTATGAAAATTATGCATGAAACTATTGCATTAAACTATAAAAATAATGAATTTTTATTTCTCTTCATGAACTTTCCTTTTTGTTTCTTTGTGGGCTACAATTTCTTTTCTTTAAGAACTTTCCTTTTTCTTTCTCTTCTCCTTGCATTTTTGGCTTCGTGTTCATCCAGTGTTGATTACATTGAATGTTACATGTTCACAAACACACAAAGAACAAAATTAAGTAATGCATTTTATGAAACATATTCATATCATTGATTACATTTCATTTTATGAAACACATAAAGAATTTTATGAAACATATTCATATTGTTGATTAAATTGCATTTCATATCTTTCAAACTCAAAGCATTATTTCATGTTGCATAGCTAATAACTAGATGCTAATCTCTCTATGACAAAATTTCAATTGCAATCAAATCACTAATTTTTCTATGCTACCTTATTTTTCATTTGCTTGTCATGCATCACCATGATACCACATTTCTTTGAGGCATTTTTTCAAATAGATCACAGCCATGTCTATGCTATCACATTTTTCATACATGTCGACCAAATAATTTTAGGAAACATGTCTATGCTACCACATTTTCATATATTTCTACCAAATAATTTTTCATATGTGTAGATACCAAAGCATTTTTCATGTACATGTCTACCAAATAATTTTATGAAACATGTTTATGCTACCAAATTTTTCATACATGTCTACCAAAGAATTTTATGAAGCATTTTATGAAACAAGGAAGTGAGTTGTTTGAAAAAATTCCTCAAATAAATGTGGTCTCATGGTGATGGATATCACCATGAGACCACATTTCTTTGAGGAATGTTTTCAAATATCTCACTACCATTTCAATTCTAGCACATTTTCCATACATGTCTACCAATTTTTTTTATCAAATATGTCTATGCTACCACATTTTTCATATGTGTCTACCAAAGGATTTTATGAAACAAGGTAGTGAGCTATTTGAAAAAATACCTCAAATACATCACCATGAGACCACATTTCTTTGACGAATTTTTTCAAATAGCTCACTGTCTTTTCTATGCTACCACATTTTACATACATGTCTACTAAATATTTCTATGAAACATGTCTATGCTACCACATTTTGCATACATGTCTACCAAAGCATTTTATGAAACAAGGCAGTGAGCTATTTGAAAAAAATCCTCAAATAAAAGTGGTCTCATGGTGATGGAAATCACCATGAGACCACATTTCTTTGAGGAAATTTTCAAACAACTCATTTCATTTTCTATGCTACCACATTTTCTATACATGTCTACCAAATAATTTTATGAAACTTGTCTATGCTACCACATTTTTCATACATGTCTACCAATGCATTTAATGAAACAAGGCAGTGAGCTATTTGAAAAAATGATTCAAATAAATGTGGTCTGATGGTGATGGACATCACCATGAGACCACATTTATTTTGGTATGAAAAATATGGTAGCATAGAAAATTTTGATAAAATGCTTTGGTAGACATGTATAGAAAATGTGGTAGCATAGACAAGGCAATGAGTTGTTTGAAAAAATAACTCAAAGAAGTGTGGTCTAATGGTGATGTCCATCACCATCAGACCACATTTATTTCATGACTTTTGTGATGTCCATCACCATGAGGTCACATTTCTTTGAGGCATTTTTGCAAAATCACCACGAGACCATATTTCTTTGAGGCATTTTTTCAAAAATCTCACTGACTTTTCTATGCTACCACAATTTCCATACATGTCTACCAATTACCTGTGTTTTTATTTTAATCCTTATCAAGATCAAAGTCGATGGGAAAATGGATGGAAAGTGATAGGGTTTAGATGGATAGATAGAAATGTCATAGGAAATGCCATGTGAAGCGCATGGGAGATGAGACTTGACCCCAAGTGTAGTGGTCCACATGGATGATTTATTCTACACATGACACCTATTTGCCAGGTTTTCATCATGGTACTTATCCAACATGCCATAAGAATGGTTTTCACTACTAGATGAAAATTTTCTCTTTACTATTTTTGCCACTCTTTTTTTGTTTTTGGTGTCACCAAGATGCATGTTTGCTAGGTTTTCATCAAGGTGACAATTTTTTTATTTTTCATTTTTTTTGTATTTTCGTATTTTTGGACGACCTTGATGCTTTAGATGATCACTGAATTTGTTGAATCCTTTGATGGTGTTGATGTAGAGACTGGTTCCATGACATGCCAATAATGAACTTTTTGAAGTAGTTTCCTTGTCAGGATGATAGCGCTTGCATACATCTAATCGATGTCATTGTGATCCTTGTTGATGCTAGAGTTGGTGTTATTAGAATACGCACATCGCGATAGAGTGCCATGAGAGTCCTTATGATAGAGAGTTTCTGCCAAGCTGTGACAGATTTGTGACATGTTATGTTTGAACTTTAGTAGAGAAGTAGGATTATGATGAATGATGGTAGATGTCAGAGGATTGTTTGGATGTAGCTGTTTTTATTCTCCAAACTTTAGGTGTTAGGTTAGGATGGTGTTTGGAACCAACACTTTTATATGTATTTCTTGATGGCCATTTTGATGGAGGTGGACATGTATTATATGTGGGAGTCCTCTTTTGTTGTGTCTCTACATTTTGATTGAATTTTGGATTTGGCATATTTTCTTTGCCTGATTCATTCTTTTCTTGACATGATCCATTTTGTTTTGGGATCCATTTTAGCTTCATTTGTCTTCTTCTATTTTTTATTGATTCCATGGCCTTTGACATGTGATTTTGAACTTTGGATTTTTAATACTTTTTTTGGTTCCAAATGGAAGGTTTATTCATGACGGAATGATGGTTTGGGGTGTGGATGGAAGGGGTGTTGGCAACAATCTTATGACAAGGACTACTCATGACACCCATTTTGATGTTTGTACCTAATAAAGTTGCCCCCAATATCGAGGAGGGACTACTAACATTGTTATATTTTTTGAGTGATGAATAGCCAAGACCTTGATGTCTATAATTTGTCTGAACTTATACAGGTTCTATAATTCCATGCTCATGTAGGCCTAGTCCTTTTCCTTGATAATGCATTTTCTGAAAAATTTTGTTTGTGATGGGTTACTTGTTATTTTGGAAGAAAGATGCTAACCCATCCTTATTGTGGAAATTAATGCTCAAAATATTCTCAAAATATTCTCATCTATAAGAAATCCTACTCTTAAAAATATAGATGATCCTAATTGATAGTATGTTGTAGCTTTATTGACATGTTGGATAGATTTTTGATTGACATCTTTGGTCTGATTTTCTGACATATCGGATTTTGATGATTCTACTAGTGCTTCGAAGTTAATGTCAAAACTATCTTCATGGTCATTGTCATAGAGCCCATTGAATTCAGCTATAGCTTGATCATTTTCAAATATTTCCATGCTAGAATACTCTTGTTCTATTGGTAGATCATCTACGTGTCCCATGGAGGCAAGTTTCTCACTTTTGAAAGTGTCAATATCCAAAGTTTGGATAGGTTCATCTTCAAGTGTTTGATCATGACTGGCATAAAGGTCAAGGAGTGGATCATTTTGGACTTCTTGATCAAAGATAGTTTCTTGATCAAAGATGGGTTCATTTTGAATGACATGATCAGAAATAGGGTCTTGACCAAGGATAGGTGTGTCTTGAATGACATGGGTGTGGATGGACTCTTGACCAAGGATAGGTTTGTCTTGAATGAAATGGTTGTGGATGGACTCTTGACCAAGGATAGTTGTCTTTGGTATGCCATGATTGACTAGGAGGACTTCTTGAATGGACTTAAATATGGAGTCAAATGGACTACTTTTATCTTGACATGATGGGGGAGTTATGGTGTCATGTTGTGGGTTTTCCTCTTGACATGTATCTTCAATTTTATGAAATGGGATAGGACTTTGGATACCATGACTAGATGTTCTTTCATGACTAAATGTATTTTGAGATGAAGTGTCTTGGAATGGATTAGTGTATGATGGATTAGGATAGGATGTGGATACTTGGAAATGTTTAGTGTATGAAGGACTAGAATTTGATGTGGATAAAGGACTAGTATAGGATGAAGGACTAGGATAGGATGGGGAGACTTGTAAGGAATGAGTGGACAAAGGACTAGGATAGGATGAGGAGACTTGGAAGGGATGAGTGTATGAAGGACTAGGATTGATGGATGGTTGATTTCTCTTGTCAAGGTTAGGGTGGTTAATGAAAATTTGTTGCATACAAATGTCATGGGTGGTGTTAAGGGACTCTTGATAGTAGATGGATAGAGGACTAGGACTCATGGACTATTGGTAAGATGGATAGATGGATGGATGACTAGGGGTTGTAAATTTGGACTTGGATTGGAGGTATAGTTTTTTGAAGTCCCTAGCTAGTTGGGCTTGACCATTACTAAGAAATTGGCATTCAATTCAACTAGAAAGCATATCAAAGTGGCTTAAAGAAATGATGGTGGATGGCATGAGACTAAGACTATGTTTTTGGATTTTTGGAATAAGGAGTGCAATGATGCAAAGGAGATTAATGCAAAGGTAAAAGATTCTAAGATGTACTTCAATGTTGGAAAAATTAAGGAGATGTACACTTAACCATACAAAGTGTTGGAAATGTCTCAATTTGGAAATTTCAAAGGACTGGTTTGGAGAACAAAGTGACAAGATGACAAAATGAAAAGGTGATATTTCCACACTAGACTTGAATTGGAAATAGCTCACAAGAGGATGATGACTAAGGATTGATTTGTTTGACTGGGTCCAATGACAATGTATTTTTAAGAAAAAGGTTTGAAAAAATAAGGAAAGTTTTCCTATCCCAAAGTGTGCAAAATTGAGGACTTAAGACTTTGCCTATGCTGAAAAATGATGGTGGATTGCAAGCTAACTGTAAACTAAAAATGCAAAGATGCATGACTTGAACAAGTGTTTTTTTGGTTTTAGATAGAGACTATTGGAAAAATATGTCAGGAAATATGTCTGCAAATGTTGAACCTCAGTTTCTGACAGTAATATTTTTTTGAGTTGATAGGAAAATGCGTCGTTCCAAGAAGCAATTGTGTTGCAGGAAGGAAAATGTGTTCCAGAGTAGTTAGTTGCGTATCAAAGTCTAGAAAATGCATTGCAGGAAGGCAAATGCATTGCAAAGTAGTCGGTTGCATCTCAAAGTCTATAAAATGCATTGCAAGAAGTCAAATGTGTTGCAGAGGAAATGGTTGCATCTCAAATTCTAGCAAATGTGTTGCAGTTTGATAGATGTGTTGCGGGATTTTAGCATATGTTGTGAAGAATAGAAAATGAAATGTTTTAGATTGCAAATGTGATGCAACAGGTTGATTGTGGCACTCGGTAAATAAAATGCGATGAATGATAGGAAAATGTGGTGTTTAAGGTTGAAAATGTGGTGCAACAGAGTGTTTGTGGCTCAAAATTCTAAAATTGCGATACAAGATGGTAGATGCGTCGTAAAGTTTTGATTTTATGGAAAAAATTGGTTGATTGGAAAAAATGTGTTTCAATTTTGTAATCTTATTTTAGGTTTTTAAGAGGATCTTCACTTGTTCATTTTGTCTAAAGATACTTGGCAAACACATTGTTGGAAGGAAATTGAAAAACAACAACCACATAGAAAACATTTACAATCCCTATGGTTGAAAGGACAGTATTATTTTGGATCCCACATGGATTTTACTCCAACCGCATATTCTTAGTGGATGAATCCAGAAGCTTGGCCCCACGGGCTCCCCCTTATAGTACACTCACTTCTCAAGACAACCAAGCTTCCAACTCCAATGTATCTCCCATGGGAGGTTGATCATCTCTACTAAAAACTATGCAGGTGTGGGTGCCTTGGAAATAACTATTGTTGCACCAAATAATTGAAAGGTTTTCGGCCTCTATACAAATATTTTAGTTCGGGCACCTGTTCAAGTGGCCATACATGGGGCACAATATTAAGCTTCATTTAGGAGGAAATACAACCTGAAGAGGTTAAGCTCAATAGGGTTTTGGGGAGCACTACTTGGTTTGTATGAAATATTTGCACTCATAATACTAGGCTTTCGTTAGGATTCACATTTATATACTAGTCAGGAGTGGCTCAACTAAAAATCTCCATTGTTGGTTTTAGTTTGTGCACCCCAATCCTTATACTTGCATAAACATAGCAAAAAAACACAATGTTAGATCAATATGAAGTGATAACAAGGATTCCCCATGAAATCCGTTTAAATTGCAAAGAGTAATAATTAAGATGAAAAAGACAAACAAATATGAACAAAAGCTATTAAATCTTATTCAATGCAAATAACAATATTGATCCCATGGGGGAATTGGTGCCAATTGTGTGTAGAAATTGTCCCTTTCCCAACTCCTTTGTAAGCTTGATGATGATTTGGTGATGGTTGTAGCTCCTTGATAAGATTTTGGCATAACCTAGCTATGAAACCATAAAAATGATGAACACTTGCTATGAACTAGAAAAAATTAGCTCTCAATGTGAAGAGAGTAACTTTGCTCAAATTGTGGATGAAGAATGAGAAGAAGAGTCTCTCATTTATATATTTCCAAATTAGAAGAGAGAGACAGATTGAGAAATGTCGGATCATTCAACATCCAATGGCCAAGTGACACTTGTCAGGATGTGAATGGGTGAAGGTTGTGCACATTTTGATCAAACTTCCAATAAATGATATTAGGTGGAATTGGAAATTGAGGAAATGACATGTGAGAGGGAAAAAAGAATGAAATAAATGCCACTTGGCTCAATGCACAAGGACATATAAGAGGAGTGAATTCTTTGTTGGAAGGACAAATCCATTTGTATTTGAATTCAAATTTGAAGGAATATTCTTCCTTTATTCCATGTTGAGAGAAAATAGGTAATTTAATAAATCAAAGTAATTTATTTATTGTGCAAGTTGCATTCTCTAGAGAATGTGATATTTTAGGATTAAATTAATCAAAGATTAATTAATTTGATGAGGATTTAGGAGATGTGACAATTTAGACTTAAATTTATGAGTTAATTTAAATCAAATTGAGAGGAAGGGTTTAATTAAATAAATGTTTGATTTATTTAAATAAAGGGGATAATGTTAGCTTGAATAAAATAAGGTTTTAATTTATTCAATTTAATAAGAGGACTTTAGAGTTTTAAATTAAGTTAAATAAATTATTTAAATGGACATAGATAGAGGATTAATTAAATTAAACTGATTAATTTAATCAAAGAGGGAGAATGACTTAATTAAATAAATAATGATTTATCTAATTAAGAGATGAAAGGTGATGATAAGTTGAGAGTATGATTTAGGATGAAATGTTGTTATTAATATGGATCAAGTGTGTCAGTCAATTTTTCATGTCTACATTTTCCCCCTCTTTGAAGCAATGCACTTGTTGTATTGGTTCAAAGAAATAAACTATTGTGATCAAAATCTCAAAAAAATTCTAATTTTTTCAATGCCCCACTATAGCCCCAGCAAAATGATTATGCTAATATGTTGCCCCCTGGAGAGATCGGACAAAAATTTTGATTTTTGGATGATCTCACAAAAAAAGAGGACAAGGTGCCCGATAGGTCCAAAATGTGTCAGGATGCCAAAAAATTCATTAAAATGCCAAAAAAAGATACATGACCCTCAGTTGGACAAAAATAGAGTTAGGGGACCAAAACCCTAGCTGGATGGTCAAATTAGGTCAAAAAACCTAATTTGCAAGCTTAAATAGACCTTGAGGGGTCACTTTCAAATCATTTGCACACTTAGCCTTTAGAGATTCTTGCACTTTGAGCTTTGAGGCCCAATCAAGATGGCGCAACAACAACTCCCCAGGCCTGTGTCAAAGAGGGTACGAGTGCACCAGTGGCCAGCCGACGCAGGACTTGTGGTATGTACCTCTATCCCAACCTTTTATTTTCTCATTTTACATGCATTTAATATGGTCCAAGTCAACTTTAGGTCAAGTGGTTCTATATAGCACCACTACAAATGCTCAATCGATGTTGCACGATCTCAAATAGTGCCACCGGAGGCCAATTAGGAAATTAGGGTTTTCTTTCAAACTTCGCTGCATATGCAAATTAGACTGCGTGACGTGGTTTGGAATTAGGGTTTGAGCACAAAATCAGTCGCACTTGCAAATAGGACCATGCAACACACTTAGGAATTTAGGATTTGTCAAACCTTGTCGCAGCGGCGTAGTTTAGAACTTTATAAACTACATCGCACTTGCAAAAAATTTTGCATTTGTTGTTTCAAATGTGAAAAGCTTATGCAGGAGTTAGATTTTTTTACAAGACTTGACGCGATGGTTTCCCTTGTGCAGGAAGACCTCTATATACTTCACTCGAGGGAGCACCAATGGTCGGTGTTGCATATATTATAGGGTATGCACATATTACTTTAGGACCATCTTGGTATTCTTGGCCTCTGGGTTATTGCATACGTTCCTCCTATTCAGACCCACTTGGGTATGATGATAGCTTTGGCTGAGCGGTGGCATAGTGAGACCTCTTCTTTCCATATTCCTATTGGCAAGGCCACCATCACTCTTGAGGATATCTGTTGCATCCTACAACTACCCATCCATGGAGCTAGAGTTATTTATGATTCAGATGCCGGTAGGGATTCCTTCTTTGATGTGATGGGTCTTGATGAGATCCATTTTTCCAATGGACAGATTGACTTGGAGAGATACCGGGGTGTAGTGCCCACCTATAGGTTGATTTTTTCAGCCATCATTTTAGGTCTTGTGGCACCAGATCAGTGGGGCCAATACTTTAGTCAAGGTTGGGGACTAGCATGGGAGCAGATGGTCTTCTGCAGAGAGTGCTTTTCTTTGGGGCCAGTGATGCTGGCTTCCTTATATAGGGATTTGCATGAGTTTACGTATCTTAACAGCAAGACTCTCGGGGCCGATGTTACTTTAGTACACATCTAAGCAGGGGACCAAATTCTAGTGCTCCATTCGGATGTGACGTTGATTATTCTTGATATTGATGATCATGTCATTTGGTGGTATGAGGGAGCCCAGATTCACTTTACTCACATAGGTACCAGAGGCATCGCCAATTGGCAGAGAGTTCTTGATGAGATGTGAGAGTTTGTTTGGAGGCCCTGGATGGATATAGGCCTGTTGTATGATGATCTCAAGCAACGATTCTTTTATCAGTAGGATAGATGGATGTAGGGCCGAGATCACACCATGATAGAGTGCTATCTTCCAGATAGGGTGGTTTGGTAGTTCAGTGAGATTCAGGATAGGCCGACTGATTAGTATGTGGTGATCTTCGTCTGCAATACGAGAGAGACAACATGGGGCCAATTGATTCCAACATTGGAGGCAATAGCCTCGTTTAGGTATCTAGTGTCCAAGCCATGGCAATATGATTAGGGTCCGATAGATGTGGGGGCTACCTAGGTGTACAGAGCTTGGTTTAGACCTCCTCTCTGATTGACAGTTCCATGCACAACATGAGAGGAAGATCAATCGACATGGTTAGAGGACAGGGAGGTAGAGGTGATGGTGATAGAGATAGTGACATGGATAGGGGAGGAGGTAGCCCTACTCCACATCAGACACCACCGCGGGACCAAGCACACCCACAGGTACTGACACCACCACAGGTAGAGATTCATGATATTCTTTTACAGGATTATCAGCTGAGAGATGGGGATAGACCAATCCCAGATCAGCAGTCACTAGGGAAACCTGATCATAGAGATGCACTTATCCAGCAGTTGCAGAGGCATATATAGATTTCTACAACCGAGAGAGATTACTCTCGGCAATAGGTTTTGATAGTTACTGCTGAGAGGGACCAGGCTCAATCCGAGAGGGATCAGGAGATTAGTCAATGGAGGCAGCTAGAGAGTACAACCTCATCCACCCAGGGCCGGTCAATATCCTTGAGGGCATACCGAGAGATGGCTAGAGAGGCCGAGTACTATCGGCAACATTATAGGTAGGTAGTTCCAAAATTTGGTCGGGTGTCGTACTTTTCACAGTAGACAGGGATGAGGCCTCCCAAGGACCATGGTGAGAAGAAGGTAGAAGAGGGTAGCAACTGGCAGGGTTAGCCCTTCGATCATAGATAGTTTTGTATTTTTTATCCATGGGCCCTGATTATTGCCCCTTATTGTATCATATACTTTGATGTATATACTTGATCTTATTTTATACCATGATAGTTGTACATTTTTGATGATATATATGAGATCATTCTATTTATGATGTATGGATGCTTTGTAATTTCCTATTTGCTATGAGATGTTATGAAATGCTTTTAATTTATGCTCATGCAATATGATGTGTTTTTACATGATGCGATGATGATTATGGATGCCTTTCTTTTTGTATTTTTCTATGCATTTTGATGATAATCATATGGATGCAATGTATGCAATTTATTTTGTATTATTGTGCAAATGATTGATGATGCAAATTATATGTGACCGATCATGTAATAATAATGGATGCTAATGATTTCTATTATGCCCTTAATGATTCATGCAATATTATGGGATGAATGTAATGCAATGATCTCTTAAGATACTTAGAATAAAAAATCTATATTATTTTTCATAACTTAAGATGATGATAATATGAGTTGATATGATGTGGTATGATCTATATGATATGATATGTATTTATGTTGATGATTTTGTCGATTGAGGGCAGATGCATTAGCGATGTTCTGATTAACTATCATGGTAAAATGTTAGTATGGAAAGAAGATAGAAGAAAATAGATCTCACAAGTCATTAGATGTCTATGTTTTTCTTACCAGGAGTCAGGATTTTCAAAGGGCCAGTTAATTTATGTTTGATGACACACATAAGTACGATGCATCAAAGTATAAAGAACTAGGATGATGTTGTAACTAGTGTGATGGACATTGACTCATCAATCAGATAGGATTATTTATGTTCGCACTTAGCATATAGAACCTTATTCATGATGTTGTTTAGACATTCTAAAAATCTCAGAAAAAAACATAGGAAAGAAAGCCTTCCTATATGGTCAACAAGACACCTAACACATCTTCCCTGTAAACCAAACAAGGTATGCATAAAATAAGTTATTTTACAAGAGTATCCAACAAGCATAGTAGATAAAAAAGATAATGATCATTGCCCCATTCCCTTCTCTCTATAACTATTTTTTTTAGGCATCATCAAGAGGTCCTTGGAATGAGTGCAAAATAAGACAAGTCAATAAGACTAGATAAAGTAAATAAACAAGGTAATGTTCTTCGTATTGCTAGCCAAGCCTAAACTAAGGTGATACCTGATGTTGATGCCTAGTGTAGGAAGGATGCATCCTAGGACATGTTGTGATCAGGGTTTTGATGAGATTGATTGGATGATAAGGTATTGATACTCCGAGTTGATCAACTTGCTTGCTTGCTGACCTGGACTTGAGACTTTGATGATTAGGGTGTTCACTTTTGAACCTGATAGACTTGAATTTGACTAAATCACCAAAGTATGAAGGTGATGATTGATTTATTAGGAATGAGAAAATCGTGGGTGAAAGCGAGATGAGATAGGTGCACCATTTTGGGTTTTCAAAAATTTTTGAGGCTATTTTGATTTTCATATTTTTTAGCATTTTTGGGTTTTTCAAGAATTTATGACTAAGAGAATAACCTAAATACCTAACCTAGGGGTCTCGGGAGTTGATCAATAGATTAGCCTTGCCTACATTATACATGCATACACCAGGTAGTTCGACCGATAACAAACTTGACTCAATGATGAGAGATGGGCAAATGGATTGCCAAATTGCGACAAATGCCTAAAGGACTGACCTAGGGTGTCTTGGGGGATGATCAAAGATCAACATTGCCTACATTCAAGCTCAAAGATGATATAGTTCAAACTAATGACTCTATTTTTTATATTTTAGATTTTCGAATGTTTTGAATTTTGAATGAGTTGGATGTGTTTTGGATTTTTTGATGGATTTTTTGCTTTTAAGGAAGATCACCAAAATATACACAAATATGATCCGATGTAGGTATAGGAACATGCCTCCAATGTAATTCTATATACTACTTCAATAAAGGTAGGAAAAACTAACCTTAGGATTATGCCAAGTAGTACTAGGGTGGAACATGATACGAGCACAAGATCAAGCTATGGTATGGATGCAAGTTGATAGTGGAAGGATAGATGGTATGTAATGGATAAGTGACTGTGTGGAATAGGCCATGAAGATCCTAGTGGATGGAGAGTTCTTTATTTACGCTTGGCACCTATTTGCTAGGTTTTCACCAAGGTACTTGTCCAAAGTGCCACCGAAGTGGTTTTCACTAGTGGATGATTTTTTTCTTTATTGATTTCAATCCTTTTTCTGATTTTTTCGGATTAATGTATTTTTTGAGTTTTTTGTTGCCACCAAGACACCTATTTGCCAAGTTTTCATCTAAGTGACCATTTTTTCAAAACATTTTCTAATTTTTTTGTTTTTTTTGGGTTTTATGCCTTGAAATAATTTAGGCATAAAAAGTTCTGAGATGGGAGTTGTTCAAGGGCTCCTACAAAGGCACACCTTCTGGTGTTGATAACTAGTATGCTCCTTATTTATAGCTTGTTGTAATGACAAAAGGTCCCAACCAGTTGGGCTCAAATTTCCCTTTTCTTTTTGGGTTTGTTACATTCTTCGGGTTCTCCTTTAGCACAAGTTCACCGACTTGGAAGATCTGTCCCTTGATCTTCTTGTTGTAGATTTTCTTTAGCTGATTTTGATAGACTTGTAGATGGTTTAGGGTATCCATGCATCATCCATCTAATAACTCCAACTCATTTAACCTTGAAATCTAATATTCCTCATTTGTAATGAGGTTTTACAGTGATATCCTTAATGATGGGAGATCGATCTCGATTAGGAGGATGGCTTCTAATCTGTAGACCAAGGAGAATGGGGTGGCACCTCTTGGTTTACAAATGCTAGTATGGTAGGCCCATAAGGTGGGATTTAGCTGCAGATGCCAGTCACTACCAGAGTCATTAACTATTTTCTTAAGGATTTTCAAGATAGTTTTATTAGTGGCTTCTGCTTGGCCATTGCCTTGCGGGTAATACAAAGTGAAAAATTGATGTTGGATATTTAATTTGTGGAAAAGTTCATGCACATCTTGACTATTGAAAGGTGTCCCATTATCAAAGATAATGGATTAAGGGACACCATACTAGAAAATGAGATAGTTCAGGATGAAATTTGATATCTTCTTTCCAGTTGTATAGGTAATTGGGATGGATTTGACCCACTATTTAAAGTACTCCATAGAGATGATGATGAATTTGTGGCCATTGGATGAGGTGGGCAGTGATTTTTTAGTGGCTAATATTCGCCAATTGGCTAATAGTTGAAATTTGGGAATCCAAAATTGGCCAATAGTTTGAGCTACAATGTGACTTGAATCGCCACATTTTTACAAAATTTTATTATAGTCCTATTTAAATCGCTGGAAATAATCTATTTTATTAAAATTTTAACTCAAAAATTTTCCACAATATTTGATACATGATTAGATCAGATTCACCTTAATTTTATAAATTATTGGAGAAATCTATATTAATTTGCACATAGTATATCATAACTATTAGTTGCTTTGAGACCTTATTTCTAATCTTTAGTTTCCACCATTGATTTAAAAATCATCTAATGGCCCTTGTTGTATTCCACAAGGTAAAATGTAGTCATGATTTGTAATGCTCGTGGAGCCCACAATTTTGGGTATCATGAGCATTATAGATTGTGGGTAAATTTCACCTTATAGTGCACAACAAGGGTTTTTAGACCAATGATCTAAAAGTAGTTTTGAGCCCCCATGAGAATTATAGATCATGGTTACATTTTACCTTGTAGAATATAATGAGGGCCATTATATTATATTATAAAACAATGGTAGAAAGTAAATATTATAGTCTACCCCTTCAACTCATTCATAATTTCCACCCTCGAGCCCCTAATTTTCCATGAGAATTATTTTTAGATTGAATAGATTCGCCATCATAATTAATGCATTTTCCTATTATTTTTCAAGATTCACAAAAATTTTCCACAAAATTTTAGTGATGTAAAATAATCGCCAATAATACTAATATTTTTTTTGAAAAAAAGGAAAGTTTTGGCAATAGAAAGTAATTTTTTTTCCTCAAAAAATGAAAGATTCACTAGGACTTTATATCTTTTTTTGAGGGGGGTTTCTTAAAGTTATCACTAGAGGTGGTGGTGATTTTTCTGATGAGATCAATCCCCCACTGTGAAAAGGGCCAAGGTGTAACAATAGGATGAAGCTCTTGAGTTGGTGCATCAATAAGGTCTCCATGTTGCTCACACTATAAACACTTTCTGACAAATCCCTGTGCCTCTCTTTCCATTGTTGGACAGTAGTACCCAATCCTCAATAGTTTCTTAGCCAAGGTTATACCACTTGAGTATGAACTACAAATTCCTTTGTGGACCTCAGTTAGAGTAGTCAAGGCTTCCTCAAGGTTTAAGCAATGCAAAAGGGTTCCTTCAATGCTCCTATGATAGTGGATTTCTCCTAGGATGACAAAATGTAAGGACCTTTTGACAAAGTCTCATTTAAGGTTTGGGGTTATGTTAGCTAAGAGGACTCCTATTCTCAAGTAGGTGTCGATTTCATGATACAAGAGATTATCAAGACCAATGATTTTTCACATGAATTCAGAATCTGGTACCTCAAATACCTATACAAGAAGC
The DNA here is from genome assembly GCA_007115665.2 of Sequoiadendron giganteum. Lineage (NCBI taxonomy): Eukaryota > Viridiplantae > Streptophyta > Pinopsida > Cupressales > Cupressaceae > Sequoiadendron > Sequoiadendron giganteum. Next base: position 246,053,629 of record CM021107.1, read on the forward strand.
TTCTCTACCAGAAACTCTTGTTTTGGAACATGGTTTTCGATTTCCAAGAGCAATCCAATTGTTTCCATAGCATTTGTTGCTTTGTTGTTTTCTCTAAGTAGTTGTTCAAAGGTAATATCAATGAAGAATTATTTGAGGCTCTGCACTAATTTATTGTATGGAGTTAGCTTGTCATCCTTTGTTTGGTACTCACCATTGAATTGGTTAATGATTAGTTGTGAATCTCCATAGACTTTGAGAGCTATAATCTACAATTGTACTGCAATCCTTAAGCCTATGATGAGAGCCTCATACTTTTTTATGTTGTTTTTGCATGGAAAAGATATTTTATATGATTTGGCTATGAAGTCTCCCTGGTGAGTGATGAAGAAGATTCTGGTGTCTGACCCATGTTGTGTGTATGAACCATCAAAATATATCTTCCAATGATTTTCTATACTTATATTAAAAATTGACTCATTCGGAAATTCTTAGATAAGTGGGTTGTCAGCATAAATTGGAGCCTATACCAGTTGGTCTACAATTTTCTGCCCCTTGATGGAGTTGTGCTCCACATATTCAATGTCATGTTCCATCAATATCATTACCCACTTGGTTGTCCATCCTGTGAGAGTAGCCCTAGAGAGAAGATACTTTAGTGGATCTATCTTTGCAATCAGCTTGATCTAATGAGCCAACATGTAGTGTCTGAACTTTTGGGTTGCAAACACAACTGATAGACAATATTTTTCTATTGGTGTGTAGTTGAGATCATGCCCTACCATTGTCCTATTGATGTAGTATATTTCTCTTTCTCTTCCATTTTCATCCTGTAGAGCTAGGAGTGCACCAAGAGTTGTTGTTGTGGCTAATATGTATAGAATCAGTGGTTTTCCTAGAATTGGTGGCATCAACACTGGTGGTGTAAGTAGATATTATTTGATTTTACTAAATGCCTAGTCACACTTGTCATCCCACTTTTATTTTACTCATTTGTGAAGTAGATGTGAATATGGAATCTATTTATCTGCCAGTTGTGCTATGATTTTTTGAATGGATTGGAGCCTTCCTTGTAGTCCTCTGAGTTGTTTTAGTGTCCTAGGTGCTTCCATGTTGAGGATCACCTTGACTTTGGTGGGATCCACTTCTATTCCTCTCATTGATACTATACATCCCAGGAGTTTTTCCAATTTCACCCCAAAGATGCATTTCTTGGGATTAAGTCCAACCTTCTATTTTTCTAGTCTATCAAAAATGGCACTTAGAGTTACTATATGATCATGTCTTTTCCTTGACTTGGCCAATATATCATCCACATAATCTTCCACAATTGTTTGAATCATGTCATGAAAAATTATTGTCAGAACACTTTGATAAGTCGCTCTCACATTCTTTAGCCCAAATGACATCATGTTCCAGTATTAGGTGTCCCATAGACAAGTAAACATTGTCTTGTGTGGGTCCTCTTTTTCTATCATAATCTATTGGTACCCTGAGAAGACATCCATCAATGATAGCATCTTGTTTTTGAATTTCATGTCCATATCAATGTTGGGTATCGTAAAATCATCCTTAGGTCACACTTTGTTTAGGTCTCTAAAATCAATGTAGATACAGATGCCCCCATTCGGTTTTGAAATAGGTACTAGGCTAGACACCCATTCTAGATAATCAATTGGGTGTATAAATTCGGCATCTAGGATCTTCTATAATTCCACCTTGACTAGCAAGGCTATCTAAGAGTGCATATTTCTCAACTTCTGCCTCACTATCTTTGCTCTTGAGTAGATAGCTAAATGGTGAACCACGACTTCCAGATCAAGTCCCGGCATCTCAGCGTAGGTCCATGCAAATTTTACCTTTCTTTTCTTAAGAATGTTGCTAGGAGCTCTTTTTCTTCAATGAGAAGTGACTCAGCGTAGAAGGTGACTTGTGGTGTTTCTTATGTTCCTAGAGTGGCGAGGTTACACTATTTTGCTAAGACTATTGATTTTTCCTGATGAAGTGCAATAAGGAGGAGATTGAATCCTTCATCCTCTGGTACCTCAGAGAGGTTTTCACCATTGGATGCATCCTTTATTTTTACTATTCTATGGTTAAAGAGTGCCACACTGTGGTTTTCACTCAATGACCCTGAGCTTATTCTCATTCTTTTACTTTTGTGACTGAAGGACTCAATCGTCTCCCTAAAATATGCTTGTGTGTCTAGTGTGATGTCAAATCCAGCCTTGTGATCTTCGATTGCTATTGTATCCTATAATCCAAATAATTTTGAGACTGCCTCATTGTTTTTGAATGTGTCAAGAACCGGTGGTCCTCTTTGGTCATAATCAATGAGTTGGGGATAAACAAGGTTTATTTTATGAGTTTGATATTCTAACTCAATGGATGAGGCACTAATCATGAGTAGACCTATTATGGTATCCTAATCATCACTACTACTACAAACATCAATTATGTCAAAGGTGAAATTATCTAGGGGCAAACCTGTGGATACAAGTAATTGAAGGGTGGCTACTGATAACTAAGGGGGAGACCTAACTGCTCTAATAGGGGTACCTCTTCTATGTATGGTTATACTCAGAGGGGTACATCCAAGGCCAAGATTTCTCATTCATCTTTCTACAATGATGGCCTCTAGTCACCCATCGTTGTTTCTTCGAAGGCTTTAATTTTTTTTGTATCTCATACCAAGCATTATTTGTAGTCCTCTGCTAGCTTCATCCATGGGTAGGTGGGTGTGGGTCTTTCATCAATGTATAATGAGTTTTAAATGTCTCTTTCAACCACATTTTCTTGAATTAGATCCCCCCAACAATGAAATCTAGAAGGGTCTTCCCTAAAAGTGTAGTCAGGTGTTTCAACTAGTTGAGGTCGTCCACGTGACCTAGGAGATTGAGGGAACTCTCCCATAAAAAAATCATTCTTCTTCATTCTATAATGTCCACATCCATTGTCTTGGATCATGAGCTTGATGTCAGATGTATCGGGGGTGGAGGGTGTCTTTGTCATAGAAGTGGAGGCGAGGTTAGATGGGTCTATATAGGGAGTGGAGGGGCCTTCATTGTTCTTTGGCACTTGGGGAACTTTATAGAACTTGGCCTCCAAATTTTTGCAATTGGTGAACAACTCAGGATCACCATGTATTGTGACCTCTTTGTTTTGGTATGAAAATTTGATGCATTGGTGGAATGTTGAGGCAACCACCTTCATTATGTGGATCCATGGGCTTCATAGGAGGATGTTGTAGGGAAAATCAAGGTTGAGGACCTGACATGTGGTTTCCATAGTAGCTTGCCCTACTTGGATTGGGATCTTGATAGTGCCTTGAGACATTCTTTCTTGGTCATCATATGATCTGATGGTAATTCATTTATTTTTTTTGATGGAGTCTTCTGATATTCCCAATTTCTTTATAATTTTAAGCAATTAAATATTGAGGCCCATGCCTCCATCCACCAAGACCCTTTTTACCTTTTTCTTATGAACGAGGACTTGAGGGTGAAGTGCATGGTTGTGAGATAGCTAGGTGGGGAAGTCTTGATCAGAAAAGGTGAGGAGATTTGGGGTGATGATGTTACTAACCATAGCCTGACATTGTTCCACATCAAGATTAGTAGAGACAGTAAATGCAACTAATGCTTCATCAAGGATTTTCCTATGGGCGGCAGAAATTTTCAGTAACTCCATGATGCAGATCTAAGCGAGGGTTCTTTTTAGCTAGTCAATGGCATTATAATCATAGGGAATGGATTTTGTGTTTGAGATGGGAGTCTTAGATGGCTATGATGCTCATGCAATAGTAACATTTCTACCATGTTTGGTAACTCCATAATCTTCGTTGGCTCCTTTGACGCAAATGACAGTGACCATTTCATCTATGCATACGACTATTCCTTCGTATACAAGGTTTGCACTGGCATACTTTTGTTTCTCGTTATTGTTCCCTTGGTTATTTCCTTGATGGTTTCCTTGATTATTTCCCTAATTGTGATTAGGCATTGGATTCATGTATATTTTGAGATCTTGATTACTGGAAAGTTTTTCGACATTTATGATTTTTTCCTCAATGAGATCTTGGATGATGTTTTTCAATCTCATGCAATTTGTGGTTGTATTCCCTTTGATTTTATGAAAATCGCAAAGGATATTTTTGTTGTACCATAGTGGTTTTGTCATGGGTTCCATATATTTCTTAGAAGTGGATATTTTTATAAGGTTCTCTTTAACCAGTTTCTTCATTATAGATTTTATTGGCTCCCCAAGGGCTGTGAGCTTCCACTTGGGAGGATACTGGTTTCAGAGAGGTGGTCCTCCTTGATTGCTCAGATTATTGATTTGATTGTTTGGAAGTGGTGGTTGTTGTGCTACCATATTGGGTTGCACATTGTTTTTGTTGTGATTATGTGGTTGATGATGGGTTTGAATATTTTTCTTGGGAGCACTGATGACAACCTTCACATCGACCACTCTATCATTTGTGAAATTTTTGTTCCTTGACCATGTGCGAGGTTTATCATTATAATTGGTGGATGGGTGGTTATCCTATTGTGTAGGAAATGTAGATGTGCCACCTCACTTAGTAAGGGCTCTTTTGATATTGAGAACTTTTGGGATCAATTGTTAATATGTTGTAATGCATTGCATTTTTAGATAGAACGCCAAGTTTTCATCAAGATTGGCTATAATAGTAAAAAAATTTCTCTTCTAGCTTGGTCCACTTGCTTTGATTGGCCTTGGATCCCCATCATTGTAAGAAGGAAGTGAATAGCTCTCCTTTTTCTTATTTGAGTGTTGAATCATTGATAGTTCCTCCAAACTAACATGTATACCCATGTTGAATGCATAGTTTTTGAGGAATGCGTCCACCATTTCCTAGAATGTTTTGAAGCCTATGGGTAGACGAGAGAACCATTCCATGGTGGGACCATTCAGACTCTAAGGAAATAGTCGCATTAGATACGTGTCATCGTATGCAACTTCCATGCAATGCATTTGAATTTCCCTTATGTGATTTTCAAGGTTTCCCATCCCATTATATTTATCGAATTTAGGGATTTCAAATCCCTTCAAGAATGGTACCATTGTAAGAATCCTATCAAAAGGATAAGGGCACAAATTTCCCACTGTTCTGGTTGTTTTTCCTAATTTAAGGTTCAACACTTGTTGTGAGAGCAATTTAATCTGTGCCGCAACATCATTTTGCAGATCAGGAGGTGGTATGAATGTGTTTTGAGGCATTTGCAGTGTTTTATTGATGAGTGGGGTATTGATGGGGATTTTCTACAAGCTCTATTGTGCTTTTAAGGCCTGTTGATATGCCTACATTTGTGCCAACAATTCTTATTGTTGGTCCTATTGCTATTGTTCCAACAAAGCTTGTTGTTGGTCTTGTTTCCATTGTTCCCATAAAACTTGTTGTTGATCTAGTTGTTGTGCCAACAAATATTTTTGTTGGTCTAGCTATTGTTGCACCAACAAAGTTTTTTGTTGGTCTACATATTGTTGCGCTAACAAATCTTTTTGTTTAGCTTGCTATTGTGCCCAAAAATATTGCACGGCTTGTTGATATGCTTGTTGGTGGATTACTTGTAGTTGTGCATAGTATTGTGCTTCTTCCTATTAATCCTATTGTTGGGCTTGAGCCCGAGCCTGTGCTTGTTGGGATGCTTGTGTTGCTTGTGCATCTTTTACGGCTTGTACAACTTGTGCAACTTGTGGGTAGCTAATTACATTTGTGCTTGTTGAACAGCCAGCCATGTAGCTTGTTAATTTGTTTGAAGTACCCTTTGATGGGTAGATTTTTGACCAGCTTGAATCATGGTGATGAATGAGTTTTTCATGTTGACTTTTGGTGGAATCAGTGGCGGATTGAGAATGGTGTTAAATGTTGTGATGATCGGAATGGCCGTGTTGGTGATTGGGATTTTAGTTGTGGATGGTGTGATCAAGATGCATGCTCCCTAGGAAACCATGCTTTGAGAGATTTGGGGAATGGTGGATGTGTTGATATTTGGGGTTGGTTGAGTGGTTTCCATTTGTTGCGATGTTGATGGAAAAATGAGGGGGTTTGATGTGATGCTCTAATTTCTTTGGTTTGGTGGATTGGTGGTAGGTAGGGGATGAAATCCCAACCAAAAAGATGATATGGATGTCAAAGGTAATGGAGGGAATGGTGGTGTGTTCCCCTGGAAAAGTGATGATGAGGAAGGATCAATGAGTACCCCTATTCCAAATAACCCACCCTCTCCTTGTGTAATCATGGGGAGAGAAGATTGTATATTCAACAAATAGATTGGTGTTGCATGAAATGAGGATGAGTTTGCATGATTATGGAAAGTAAGTGGAACATATAGGTGTAGTGAATTTACTGGGATGGAGTTATCCGGTGTGGTGTTGATATTCATTTCTCTATTATATACAAGGTGATGCTTTTGGATTGTGTGAAGCATGGCACTTCCCTTGTTAACAATTGGTGAGGTTGAAGTGATTGTTGATATGACTTGGGGAATATCTTGGATTATTTTTGGGAGTGATACTAGGGGTATGCTTATAAGAGGCCTTCCCATATTGGTACTTATGTCATTCTCAAAAATTATTTTGACCCCTTCTTTAGTTAATGCATGTATATATAGAGAGGGATTAAGTTTCAATATGGCATTGATGATTCTATGATTCTCAAGATTCTTAACCATTTTAGTTATTTCCTCTTGTGTCATTCCCAAGTAATCGTTGGTGATGTCCTCTATATGACCCCCCTCTTGAGGGTTTTGTGATGGTAGAGAGGAGGTGTTTTGAGGATTGCTTGATTCCACTAGATTCTTCTCAGGAGTTGTTTGACTGAGGTCACTTGAATTTGATGTTTCCTTAGTGATTTCCATGTTCTTCTTGTATTAGGATCTTGTTTGAACCATAAAATAGAGATTGTTTGATCTTGATCTTAGGAAGAAAAGAGAAGAGCTAGGAAAGGATAAAGATCAAAATTGATGATTGGGATGAGATGAATGGAAGATGGATGATGTGGATGAATGAAACTCTTGAAGGAATTTGGGTGAGATGCTAAAATTTTTTAGGGCTTGAAATGATTTGATTTTGATTAAGGATATTTTGACAAGGTGCATTAAGCCAAACAAGATGATAATGAACTTGTAAACCCTAGGAAGTTGCGTTATCCTAGAGATAAATCATAAAACAAAATGATTTGACTAAGTGTGTTAATCCAAATTAAGTGATTTTGAACTTATAAACCTTAGGAATTTGTGTTATCCTAGAGGTAAATTTTCTCAAGAGAATTAATAATTTGACTAAGTGTATTAATTAAAACAAGGTGATGATGATTTTGCCTATAATTTTAGCATGAATGATGTTTCAAATCTATCAAGATTTTGTTGGTGAAATGGGATTTGATTTTGATGATTGAGAGATCAATGAGAGTGATAATTTTAATCCTAGACTTGACCTAGACAAGACTCTTTCTTACAAGAACTCGGTATTGAAGAACATGCCATACTTCCTATGTGATAAAATAAAATATTTGAAAAAGAGTTGGACTATGTTGATAATAGAACTCATACAAACTTGGGTTGTTCTTTGAAGCCCTCTTATAGAAATTATATACCAATCTTTCTCTAACTTCAAGAAGCCTTTCAAGATGCTCCACATGAGCTTTTGGGCTAATCTTCTTGAACCTTGGTTTTTGGATTTTGATTTTATGGGAAATCATTTGAGAGAACACATGTGTGAGGTCCAATTGTACTTATCTTTGTTTAATGAGTTCCTTTTATCAAAAAAAATTTCTTGATTATGATTTCAAAGTAAATGTTGATGCCTCAATTCCTTTTCATTCCACAAGGTCCATTATGTGAAAATCAAGTTTCAAGAGCATAGTTTCCGAGGTTAACTTTAGTGAAAATAAATGATGATTAAACCTAAGTACTTAGAAACCTCTAAGGATATAATCCCTAGGGTTAGAAAGAGCACTTAGATTCGTCAAAGGATATTTGTTTCCTCCAAAGGGTTTGAAATTTGAAGCCTTTTGTGAATTTTCGTTTTCAAATGTTTTGAGACCCAAGCAATGTATTTTTTGATTCCAAGAACATCTACAACCTTAGGATGAAGAGACAATATTTTTTTGGGTTCCCACTTGGATAAATCCAGTTGCACATATTCAGTGCAGATGATTAGATGATTGACCACACTGGCTCCCCTTTGCAGCACACACTTCTCGAGTCATCCAAGCATCAATACCCATGAAATTGCCATGAAATATTTTTCATCTCTACAATAGAACCACATGTATACGTGGGGCGGCTTCAAAGGACATGACCTTTTACACCAAAAAAATAGTTAAGGATTTGGCCTTTGCTAAACAAGGTTTTTAATTCGTTCTTTTCATTCGTAGGAGTTCACCCATGCGGTGAGAGACCATTTATGCCCTTCTCATTGGAACCAAATGCATGATACTAACTTTTGTTCCAGTACCCACTTTTATATCCCAACTAGAAATACACTTGTCCTTAGTGTGTTACCAGTTGGGTCATTCCCTTGGGTGAGTACTTTTTCCACAAGGAAAGCCCTCTAAGATAAAAAAAAGTGAGCAAACATGTTTGTAGTTCGATCAACCTTCGTTTAGAAACAAAGGAATAACACATGCAATAGGCTTACCCACACTCGCAAGATGTTTTGTTCAATTTTAATCCCAAAATTAAATGTGGAGGTAATTACTTTACTCAACTTAAGATCATCAAAATAACTTTTGATTCTCAAGATCGTCGTGAGGTGCGAGAGAAGTGCATATGTCCTTTTGATGGTATTACTTTGAGTACAAAATAACACTTGTTCATTTTAAGTCCATAAAGCGAAAGTGAGTTCTTTTTATAGAACCAAATCAAATGTGGGATTTGCCTTGTTCAATTATTAAATCCGAAAACCAACTCTAGTAAGTTTGTCCTAAAATTATTTTTAAGCCTTTTGTTTGCAAACTTTGAAACAAAATTTGTATTGTTCTTTTTATAGCCCAAAAAAAAATTTAGTGCTCCCTAAAGCATGAAAGATAATAAATTTTTTAATAGAGATTCAAAATTTTGTAAGAGTGTTAATCAACACTAAACTGGTCAAAAACACTTGCTATAAGATGAAAATAATGGCATAATGTAACCTTCCATTTTTCTTTCCTTCTTGCCCTAACCTGAAAAATGATTAAAATTAGGAGATACAAAGACAACAAATAGGTTAATATGACCAAAAGCTGAAAACAAAAAGGAACATGCTAAAAAAAAAAAATTGAAATTTTTACTATCACCCAACGATGCAGTTAGCAAATGTGGCAGATTTTAGAAACTCCAGCGGTGTAATATAGTGTCACATGTGATTGAGAGTGGCACTCTGAAGCATAATAGAGAGCACAAAGGTGACACTATTTCAACCCAACGACGCAGTTTGGACTTTAGAAACCTGCGACGTAGTTTGTAAATTTGAAATTTGTGGGTGGGAAGACTCTGACAGTGGAGTTTGGAATTTTCAGCGGTGCAATATAGCACCACTTGTCTAATAGAGGTGCAATATGGCACCGTGGAACTATGAGCAGTGCAATTTCTTGTAGGCACAAAAAAAATGTCAAAAAAAACCATGGATTTCTTGAAAAACGTGATGAATTTCTCCAAATTAGCACTCCTTCTAGCGCCAAATGTGAACCCCAATCCTTATACCTTCACAAACATAGCAAAAAAACACAATGTTAGATCAATATGCAAGTGAGAACAAGGATTCCCCATGAAATCCATTTAAATTGCATAGAGTAATAAATAAGATGAAGAATACAAACAAATATGAACAAAAGCTATTAAATCTTATTCAATGTAAATCAAACTGTTGATCCCATGGGGAATTGGTGCCAATTGTGTGTAGAAATTGGCCCTTTCCCAACTCCTTTGTAAGCTTGATGATGATTTGGTGATGGTTGTAGCTCCTTGATGAGATTTTTTGCATAACCTAACTATGAAACCATAAAAATGATGAACACTTGCTATGAAGTAGACAAAATTAGCTCTCAATGTGAAGAGAGTAACTTTTCTCAAATTTTGGATGAAGAATGAGAAGAAGAGTCTCTCATTGATATATTTCCAAATTGGAAGAGAGAGAGCAATATTGAGAAATGTGGGATCATTCAACATCCAATGGCCAAGTGCCACTTGCCAAGATGTGAATGGGTGAAGGTTGTGCACATTTTGATTAAAGTGCCAATAAAGGATGTTAGAGGGAATTTGAAATTGAGGAAATGACATGTGAGAGGGAAAAAAGAATGAAATAAATGTCACTTGGCTCAATGCACAAGGACATGTAAGAGGAGTGAATGCTTTGTTGGAAGGAAAAATCCACTTGAATTTGAATTCAAATTTGAAGGAATATTCTTCCTTTATTCCATGTTGAGAGAAAATAGGCAATTTAATAAATCAAAGTAATTTATTTATTGTGCAAGTTGCATTCTCTAGAGAATGTGACATATTTTAGAATTAAATTAATCAAATATTAACTAATTTTATGAAGATTTAGGAGATGTGACAATTTAAAATTAAATTTATGAGTTAAGTTAAATCAAATTGAGAGGAAGGGTTTAATTAAATAAATGTTTTGATTTATTTAACTAAAGGGGATAATCTTAGCTTAAATAAAATAAGGTTTTAATTTATTCAATTTAATAAGAGGACTTTAGAGTTTTAAATTAAATAAAATGAATTATTTAAATAAACAAAGATAGAGGATTAATTAAATTAAATTGATTAATTTAACCAACAGAGGGGAGAATGACTTAATTAAATAAATAATGATTTATCTAATTAAGAGATGAAAGGTGATGATAAGATGGGAGTATGATTTAGGACAAATTGATGTTATTAATCAAGATCAAGTGTGTCAGTCAATTTTCCATGTCTACAGAGTCGCTTTGGGGTGAGTACTTTTTCCCACCAAAGTAGGCCCAGTTTCTAAGGTAACAAAAGCGATAAAACATATATGTAGTTCAATCAATCTTTTTTGAAAAACAAAGAGAGAGCACACATAATATTTTCCACTAACACTTGCATGGTTGTTCTTTTTAAACCCAAATTGAAATATGAAAGTGTGATAGAGTAACTAACTTGTTAGTGTTTTTGTTTCTCCAGATCACACAAGGTGCAAGAGAATTGCATATACACTATCAATTTTGTTACTAAACCACAAAGAAAATCATGAACACATTCATTTTAATCATTTGTAGTGTTATCAAATAGGGGTTCATTTTAACCATTTGTAGTGTTGTCAAAAAAAGGTTCATTTTAATCGTTTGTAGTGTGAGATATGCAAATGTTTATTTTAACCCAATGAAGTTGTGTGATTGTTCTTTTAAAACAAAAAATATTGTGTGAATGTTTATTTTATCCATGAGTGAAATCCATGATTTTTTGATTAAATTGTAATAAAACAAACAATGAAATTGAGTTAGACTCTAGCTTGACACACGTTGTCACCCATAGATTAGTAGCTCAAAAATCCTTATCTAAGAATAGATGAAAAAGACATAAATCTGAAAAGAAACAAATTAGAAAAAACATTGTTACCTTCGATTGCATCACATCAGAGTGAATGTGTCATTTTGGATTGCAGATGTGGCTCAGATTCTATGAGTTGCGGTTCAGTTTTTATCAAATGAGTCTTGGGTTGTTAGTTGCATCGCTTGAAGAGGAAAATGTGTTACGAAAGAGCAGTTGCATCACTTTCATTAGAAAATGCGGCTCAATAGAGAAATTGTGTCACAAGAAGAAATAAATGTGTCGTTTTGTACACCTGCACCTACAAAAAAACAAAAATGTCGTATGAAACCTGCATAAAATGTGTTTTTTAAAAAAAAGAGTCAGGTTCACCAATGTAACTATGGATTTTTCCTACAAGATAAATGTTAGAAAACTACATGCAAATACATAAATCCACAATAGACAATGAAATGCAAAGGAATGAATGAAACAATCTCACCAAGTCCTTCATCCTCCATGGCTGACTTCCATTGCACCTTCTAGTTTGTTGAAATATAATGTTTCCCTTAGATTTTGATGAGCAATCTACTATTGACTAGTCTTAAGGAAGTTTTGAAGGATTTAAAGATTTAAATGTAAGAGAATTCCTACATGCAATAGCTCAATAACTAGATCATAAGAAAATGCAAATCTCAAGAAAATGCAAGAGATTTCCTAGTTTTTTCAAGATGTCAAAAATGAGGATAAACTTGGCATTTTATAGAAAATGCAATTTTGGATGGATGGATGAGATTAAAGATTAAGAAGTGCCCTAGATTGTGTGGTCTAGATTCAAAATAACAACCTCTTAATGAGGGTTAGGGCAATTTTAGGGTGAAATTTAAATTGAGTGGACAAGATTTAATTCAAGAAATTAAATCAATGAAAGAGAATAGTTGTGACAGTGAGATGAAAATTAGTAAGTGGAAAAAGGATGAGTTAGAAAATCAAGTTATTTTAGAAATAACTTAATTTGTAGAGGGAAATTCAATTTTGAATTTAATATTTTAATTTAATTCAAAATGGTGAAGTCATGTGATAGTAAATAATAATTAATTTATTTACTTGAAAAGAGGGAAATTACCAATTTAAATAAAATGCTTTTATTGAAATTTAGAAGGAAAATCAATAATTAAATAACTAAAATTATTTAAATGTGGAGGAAAATTAGAAAGTGGGTAATTTTAAATCAATGATTTTATTTAAAATTAGAAAGAAAGTTGACTTTTGATTTAATTCAAAATAGGAAGAAGATGAAAAATTAATAAGGAATTAAATAAATAAAATTTATTTAATTGTGAAAGAAGAGGATAAATGAATAATTAAATAATTAAAATAACTATTTAATTATAGTGGCAGGATGATAAATAATTAGATAAATGTAATTTATTTAATTATAGAAGACAAAGATATTAGAGACGTAATTAAATAAATAAAATTATTTAATTAATCAAAGAGAAAATAAGAGATAGCAATGAATTAATTAAATAATTAAAATTATTTAATCAATAGAAGGCTTATGACATTAGAAAATAGTATTAGTTGGTCTAGGACATTTTATCTATCTACAAGGTGCTTTCGAACAAACTATGGATTCTTGGAAAAAATCTATCAAAGCATAATAGTAAGCAATAACATACACAAGACAATGAGCTATTTGAAAAAATGCCTCAAAGAACTGTGGTCTCATGCTGATGTCCATAGAATAATCATATACTAAAATTTAAATATTAAATCTTGAAATATATACTAAATAGTAAGAAAAATATAAGATACGCTAGTTTTTTACTATTAAAAACACAAATAAATTGAGAGTGTCCATAGAACAATCAAAATGCCTCTTAATTTTGTAAAAATTACAAATAAAATTCAAACCCCATCTCCCCAATGATTTTAACATTCCCCATAAATTTATCACATTAATTAGCTAGTGCTAACAAAATTATGCCTAAACAACTGAATTCAAATATAGTTCAAATGAAAATGCCTCGTAATATTAGTGATAGTAATATCATAATATGTGCAGCAAAAGGCATGTCACTCTCACTTCCCCTGAATATACCCAATGGTGGACGTACCAAATATTTTTTCCCACTTCTTGAAACTCTCACAGTCTAAAATTTATATCTAAAGAAAGCCAATGGATTACTATGCCACACATAACACTAGTTTTTTTATTGCAGCTCTGAAAGGAAAACTACTTGTAGATTTAGCACAATTTGCACAAATATCATTGTGTTTATTCATGATTTTTTAATTTATCTATGATTTTTTCCATCCACAACATCATCATGTAGAAGGACTTCAAAAAATATTTATATCATAGACGTAGGGAAACTATGAACCCTGATTTTATACCTGCACAAATACAAAAAACAAACACATTATTAGATCAATATGCAAGGTAAAAACAAGGATTCCCCATGAAATTCATTTACAAAGCTTAAATAGAAATAAAATGAAGAACAATGCAAGAAACTAAATCAAATCTATTTAAACAAAGAAAATTCTTGATCCCATGGGGGAATTGGTTCCAATTGGTGTGTCAAAATTGGCCCTTTCCCAACTCCTTTGTTGTAATGTTGATGATTTTTGGATGATTGAATCTCCTTGATGAGATTTTGGCCTAACCTAGCTATGAAATCATGAAAGTGATGAGTACTTGAGGATAAATGGGAAAAATTATCTCTCAATGTGAAGAGATTAACTTTGCATGAGATTGTGGATGAGGATGAAGTTGAGTATAGTAAGTTTACTCAAATTGTGGATGTTGAATGAGAGGAAGAACCTTTCATTTATAGATTTCAAAAATGGAAAAGAGAGTGGAATTGAGCAATGTGGGACTAAATTTCAACTAATAGTCAAATGCCACTTGTCACAATGTGAATGGTTGATGGTTGTGCAAGTTTTGATCAAAGTGCCCATAAATGCATAAATTTGAATTTTGAAAATGTTGAAATGACAAGGTGGAAAGAGAGTTAAATGGAGTAATGACCACTTGGCGCAATGCAAAAGTACTTGTAAGATGAAATAAATGCCTTGTTGGAAGGACCAAGTCCACTTGGATTCAAATTCAAATTTGAGGGAATATTCCCCTTTTATACCATGTTGAGAAAAAATAGGCAATTAAATAAATCAAAGTAATTGATTTATTGTGCAAATTGCATTCTCTAGGGGATTTTAGTGATTGAGATTAAATTAATCAAGATTTGATAAATTTAATGGGAGATTGGGTGATTTGACAATTTTGACTCAAATTTATGAGTTGATTTAAATCAGAAGTGAGAGGAAAGGATTAATTAAATAATTTATTTTTGATTTATTTAACTAAAGGGGACAATGCTAGATTAAATTAAATAAGGTTTAATCTATTCAATTTAATAAGAAGACTTTAGGGATTTAAATAAGATGAATTATTTAATTAAAATGGATTTTAGGGTTAATTAAATTAAATTGATTAATTTAATCAACAGGGGAGAAAGACCTAATTAAATAGATAATGATTTATATAATTAAGAGAAAGAAGGTGATGATAAGCTGAGAGTGTGATTCAGGAAGAAATATCGTTAGTAATTAGGATCAAGTGTGTTGGATTGAATTGTAAATTTTCCATGTCTACATTTTGCCCCTCTTTAAAGAAATGTACTTGTTTCATTGATTCAAATAATAAACTGCTATGGTCAAAGTTCAAAAAATTTAGCATTTTTCAGATGCCCCATTGTTGCCCTAGTGAAAGGATTATGCTGGTATATTGCCCCTCGAGAGATCGGACAAAATTTATTTTTTGTTTTTGGATAATCTCACGAAAGAAAGAGGACAAGGTGCCCGACAGGTCCAAAAAATGCCCCAAGATGCCAAAAAAGATGTTAGGATGCCAAAAAGGAGGTGAAATGGTCCTTGGTTGGACAAAATTAGGATCGAGGGACCAAAAACCTAGCCGGATGGCCAAATTATGTCAAAAAACCCTAATTTGCAGGCTTAAATAGACTTTGAGGGATCACTTTCATTATATTTGCACCTTTAGTCTTTATTTTTTTTTTGCATTTTGAGCTCTGATCCCTAATCGAGATGGCACAACGACAACTTCCCAGACACATGTTAGAGAGAATACAAGTGCACTAGCAGCTAGTCGGCACAAAACTTGTGGTATGTACCCCCATCCTGACTTTTAATTTATCGTTTTTCATGCATTAAATAGGGTAAAAAACATCTTTAGGCTAAGTGGTGCTATATAGAACCATTGCAAATGCTTGGTTGGTGTCATGCGGTCCTAAACTAGATTGCATATGCAAATAGCATCATGTCGTGCAGTTAGGGGATTAGGGTTCTAGTGGTCAAACTTGATCGCATGTCAAAATAGTGTCACATGGCACAGTTAGGGATTTAGATTTGTCAAAGTTCATCGTGCGGAATAGTTTAGAAATTTTCAAACTACACCACATTTGCAAACAACACTACACTTGTTGTTTCAAATGAAAAAATCCAACATGAAAGGCAAATTTCCTTATGAGTCTTGACAAGGTGATTTCCCTTGCATAGGAGGAGCTTGATATACTTCATTCGAGGGAGCACAAATGGCCGATCCTTAGCAAATTATAGGTTATGCATTTATAGCTCTAGGAGTAGCTTGGTATTCTTGGCCTTTGGTATGTTGCATACATCCCTTTTGTTCAAACACACTTGGGTATGATGATCGCTTTGGCCAAGCGGTGGCACAATGAGATTTCTTCCTTCCATCTTCCCATTAGCGAGGCTACCATCAATCTTGAGGAAGTCTAGTGCATTCTCTGATTGCCCATTCATGGAGCTATCATGATCTATGATCTAGAGGAGGGCAGGGATGCCTTCTTTGATGTGATGGGTGTTCATGAGCTCATTCTTTCTAATGGACAGATTGACTTGGAGTGATACTAGGGTAGAGCGGCCACATATAGGTTGATTGTTACAGCTATCGTTTCTGGTCTTTTAGCACCCAATCGATAGGGTCGATACTTCAGTCTAGGTTGGGGACTAGCATGGGAGCGGATGTGTGTCTGTTGGGAGTGCTTTTCTTGGGTGCCAATTATGTTGGCCTCCTTACATAGGGATTTACATGAGTTTGTATACATAGAAAACTGGGCCCTCGGGGCCGAAGTTACCTTGTTACACATCTTGACATGGGAGTGAATTTCGGTGCTCTATCTAGATGTCACACCAGTTGTTCTCGATATTGATGACCCCATTGTCTAGCTATATGGCAAGGCACAAATACATTTTACTCACATTGGTATAGGTGGCCTTGCTTATTGGTGATGAGTTCTTGATGAGATGAGGAAGTTTTTTTGGAGACCTTGGATGGGCATAGGCCCATGGTATGATGATGTGGAGTAGTTATTCTTCACCCAATAGGATAGATGGATGCAAGGTCGGGAGCATACCATGATAGAGCAGTATCTCCTAGATAGGGTGGCCCATCAGTTCGGCGAGGTCCAGAATAGACCAAATGATCAGTACGTGGTGATCTTCACCCATACTACTAGAGAGACAACATGGGGCTAGCCCATCCTAGCAGCTGAGGCAGTTTCCTCATTCATGAAGGTTCTGGCCAAGCCATGGCCATATGATTAGGGGATAGTAGATGCAGGGGTGACCTAGGCGTACAAAGCCTGGTTTAGGTATCCCTTGAGATTGAGAGTTCCAGGTGTGATACTCCCACGATGAAGGCCTAGAGGTAGATCAACTGGCAGGGGCAAAGGAAAATGAGGTAGAAGTGGGAAAGATGGGGATAGGGACAGAGAAGGAGGTGGACCACCTCCTCATCAAACACCTCCCAGATATTAGGCACAATAGGTACCTCCATGGGTAGGGGTACAAGATGGTCAGCCCAGAGATGGGGATGGGGCAGTCCCATAGTAGTAGCTAGCATTGCAGCCAGATCAAAGAGATGCACTGATCTAGTAGTTGTAGGTTCAAATTAAGGTATTGATTGGAAAGAGGGATCAGGTTCGGCAATAGGTTGTGATAGTTACTTCCAAGAGGTACCAGGATCGATCCAAGAGGGATTAGGAGATTGTTTGATGGAGGTAGCTAGAGAGTACAACTTCAACATCCCAAGGTCGATTAGTTTCCTTACAGGCTTACAAAGAGGTAGTCAGAGAGGTTGAGTATTATCGACAACATTATAGATAGGAAGTTCTAGCAACAGGTCAGGTGCAAGACTTCTCTTAGCAGACAAGGATGAGGTCGTCAGAGGACCATGGTGAGAGGCTGATGGGAGAGGGCGGCAACCAATAGAGCTAGCCCTTTGATCATAGGTAGTTTCCATTTTTTATTCATGGGCTTCAATTGTTGCCCTCATTGTATCATGTATTTTGATATACACACTTGATCCAATTTTGTACCATGACAATATATTTTTTGATGATATATATGAGATGGTTTGCCTTTATGATATGTAGATGCATTTTAATTTCCTTTTTGTTATGAGATGCTTCTATTTTTATGCTCATGTGATATGATGTATGCTTCTATATATGATGGATGCATTTATTTTTGTATCCTTTCTATTCATTTTGATGGTTACGTGGTAAATGATATGCTAATGATGATGTATTGATATGCAAATGATAAATGACATACAACTGATAAATGATATACAAATGATTAATGATGATGATGCATGCTAATGATTTTTATTATGTCCTTAATGATTCATGTATGATGTGAAATGAATGTAATGCATTTATTTCTTAAGATGCTTAGAATAAAAAATCTATATTATTCCTCATAACTTAAGAAGATAATAATGTGGTATGACCTATATGATATGATATGCACTTATGCTAATGATCCTATGGATGCAACATGTATGTATTTGTGATGTTCTAATTAATTTTCATAATACCATGTTAGTATGGAATGAAGATAGAAGAAAAAGAGATCCCATAAGTCAATAGAATGATGGTGATTTTCTTACCAGGAGTCAAGATTTTCAAAGGGCCAATTATGATATGTTTGATAACACACATAGCTATGATGCATTAAGGTATAAAGAACCAGGATGGTGCTGTACCCAGTGTGATGGACTTTGACTTGACAATTAGATAGGAGTATTCTTGTTCACACTTAGCATACATAACCTTATTCAAGATGTAGTTTATACATTCTAAACATCTTAGACCAAAACATAGGAAAGAGAGCTTTCCTATGTGGTCAAAAAGATATCTAAAACACCCTCTCCACAAACCAAAAAAATAATGCATGACTAAGTTATTTTACAAGTGAATCCCACAAGTGAAGTAGATAAAAGAGACAATGATCATTTCCCCATTCCTTTCTCTCTAAACCTGTTTCATTTAGGAATCATTGAGTGGTCCTTGGAATGAGCAAAAAATAAGATAAGTAAAAAAAAATACCAAATAAAGTAAACCAACAATCTAATGTTCTTCATACCGCTAGCCAAGACTAAACTATTGTGAGATACCTGATGCTTATGTCCATCGTGGGAAGGATTCATACTAGGAAATTTTTTTATCAATGTTTTGGTGAGACAGATTTAATGATAACCTATTGATACTCTGAGTTGATTAATTTGCATGCTTATTGACTTAGACTTAAGACTCTGAGGATTAGGGTGTTCACTCTTGAACCTGCTAGACTTGCCTCTAACTGACTCACCAAAGGATGATGGTGATGATTGATTTATTATGAATGAGACAATCATGGGTGAAAACGAGATGAGATGGATGCACCATTTTGGGTTTTCTAGATATTTTGAGGTTGTTTTGGTATTTTTGAACTTTTTTGATGTTTTGGATTTTTCAGATTTATGATGAAGAGAGTAACCTAAAGACCTATCCTAGGGGCCTCTGGAGCTGATCCATAGATTAGCCTTGCTTATGTTATACATGCAGAGACCACGTAGTTCGAGTGGTGACAAACTTGACTCAATGATGAGATAGATGGGCAAACAGATTACCATTTTATTGTGACGAACATCTAAAGGATTGGCCTAGGGTGTCTTAGGGGATTATCAAAGATCAAATTTTCCTATGTTCAAGCTTAGAGATGACGTAGTTTGCACAAGGTTAAACACTTGACTCAATGATGAGATAGATGGGAAAACAAATTGCCATTTTATTGTGATGGATGTCTAAAGGATTGACCTAGGATGTCTCGGGGGATGATCAAATATCAACCTTGCCTACATTCAAGCTCAGAGATGACATAGTTCAAACAAGGTGAAAGACTTGACAAGACTCTATGATGAACCTTTTGAAGACTTTTAGAGATTTTTCCATTTTCTTTGGATTTTGAATGATTTGGATTGTTTTTTGATTTTTGAAATTCTGAATGTTTTTGGATTTTTTGATGTTTTGGGAAGATCACAAAAAATATACATGAATCCAATCCAATGAAATTACAGGGACATGCCCCCAATGCTATTTGATAGACTACTGAAATAAAGGTAGGAAAAACTTACCTTAGGATATGTGAAGTAGTACTACGGTGGAATATGATATGAGCACAACTATGGTATGGATGTGAGCAGATGGATGGAAGGAAGATTAATGAAATGTGATGGAATGCAATGAATGAGTGAGTCGTACAAATCCTGGTGGATAGAGAGTGCTTTATATATGTTTGGTGCTTGTTTTCCAGGTTTTCACCAAGGTACTTGTCCAAAGCGCCACCGAAGTGGTTTTCACTAGAGGATGATTTTTTTCTTTACTGTTTTCAATCCTTTTTTTGGTGTTTTCGGATTTTTGTATTTTTATGTTGTCACCAAGATGCCTGTTTTCCAGGTTTTCATAAGGGTGACCATTTTTTCAGGACATTTTTTAATTTTATTTTTGTATTTCTCGGTTTTATACCTTGCAATATTTTAGGCATAAAACTTTTTGAGATGAGAGCTATTCATGGGCTCTTACAGAGGTTCGCCTTCTAGTGTTGACAGTTCTTATGCCCCTAATTTATAGCTTGTCATGATGACGAAAGGTCCCAACTAGTTGAGCTCAAATTTTCCTTTTCTCTCTAGATTTGCACATTATTTTGGTTCTCTTTCAGCACAAGTTCACCAACTTGGAAGGTGTGTCACCTGATCTTCTTGTTGTAGTTGTACTTCAGGTAGTTCTTATAGACTTGTAGATGGTTGAGGGAATTCATGCATTGTTCATCTAATAGCTCCAGCTCATGTAGTCATGAGACTCTATATTCTTCATCTCTGATGAGGTTTTGCAATGATATTCTCAATGATGGGAGTTGAATCATAATTGGGAAAATGGCCTCTAATTTGCAGACCAGGGAGAATGGGGTGGTGCTCGTTGGCATGCGGATGCTGGTGAGTTTGGCCCATAAGGTGAGATTTAGCTACAGATGCTAATCACAACCAGATTCATTCACTGTTTTCTTAAGGATTTTCAGAATGGTTTTGTTGGTAGCTTCTGCTTGACCATTGCCTTGGGGGTAGTATGGAGTGGAAAAGCGATGTTGGATTTTGAATTTGTCGCATAAGTTACGGACATCTTGATTCTTGAAAGGTGTCCCATTATTAAAGATAATGGATTGGGGGACACCATATTAGCAAATGAGATAGTTCAAGATGAACATGGAAATCTACTTTCCTGTTATGTAGGTCATGGGAATTTGTTTGACCCACTTTGTGAAATACTTTGTGGTGGTAATGATGAATTTATGGCTGTTGGATGAGATGGGTTTGATTTTTCCTATGAGATTGAGCCCCCATTGTGAAAAGGGCCATGGTGTAACAATAGGATGGAGTTCTTGAGCTGGTGCATGGATAAGGTCTCCATGCTATTGGAAAATTATAAACATTTTCTAAAAAATTCATGTGCTTCTCTTTCCATTGTTGGCTAGTAGCACCCGGTTCTTAGCAACTTCTTGGCCAAGGTCATACCACTCGAGTATGAACCACAAGTGCTATTATGTAATTTAGTTAAAGCAGTCAGGGCCTCCTCAGGATTTAAGCAATGCAAAAGGGTTCCCTCAATGCTCCTACGATAGAGGGTTTCTCCTAGGATGACAAAATGTAAGGACCTTTTGACAAAGACTCATTTAAGGTTTGGGGTAATCTTGACTAGGAGGAATCCTATTCTCAGGTAGGTATAGATGTCGTGCTACCAAAGATCATCAAGACCAATGAGTTCTCACATATATTCAAAATCTGGTAGCTCAAATGTGGGTACGAGAAGCTGCTCTACCAAGAATTCATGTTTTGAGACATTGTGAGGGATATCCAATAAGGATCCAATTATTGCTCTAACATCAGCTGCTCTATTATTAGCCCTTGGTATCTGATCAAAGGTGATATCAATGAATGATTATTTGAGGCTTTCTACTAACTTCTTCTATGGTGTCAACTTTCCATCCTTAGTTTGGTACTCATCATTGACTTGGTTGATAATAACCTGTGAATCTGCATAGACTTTTAGTGCCATGATCTGCCACTGTGCTCAAATCTTGAGACCTATGGTTAAAGCCTCATACTCCGCAATGTTTTTAGTGTAGGGGAATGGCATTTTTTAGGATCTAGGAATGCAATCTCCTTGTGGGGTGATGAAGAAAACATGAGCTCCTGATCCATGTTGTGTGTATGAGTCACCAAAGTAGAGTTTCCAATGATTGGCTATGCTAAGATTAAATATGGATTCATCTAGAAATTTTGATATGAGTGGATTCTCTGAATAGATTGGAGCCTCTGCTAGTTGGTCTGCACTGACTTTTCCTTTGATTGATTTTTGTTCCACATATTCAATGTCATATTCAAATAGTATCATGACCCACTTATCCATCCTTCTTGTGAGCATTGCCTTTGATAGTAGATACTTTAGGGGATTAATCTTGGTGATGAGTTTGATTTGATGAGCTATCATGTAGTGTCTAAACTTTTGGGTTGCGAACATGACTTCTAGGAAAGCTTTTTCTATTGGTGTGTAGTTGAGATCATGCCCTACCATTGTCTTGATGATATAATAGATGGACCTCTTTGTCCCCTTTTCATCATGATGAGCTAAAAGAGCACCAAGGGCTACTAATGTTGTTGAGATGTATAAAATCAGTTGTTTTCCTGCAATGGGTGGCATTAACACCAGTGGCGTGAGTAGATATTATTTGATTTTATCAAATGCCTGATTTCATTTTAATCCCACTTGTATGCTACTCCCTTGTGGACTAGATGTGAATATGAAATATGTTTATCCACTAGTTGTGCTATGAGCCTTTAGATGGATTGGAGTCTTCCTTGTAGGCCTTTGAGTTGTTTTAGTGTCCTCGGTGCCTCCATGTTGAGGATTTCTTTAACCTTGGTGAGATCCACCTTTATTCCCCTTATCGATACTTTGTATCCCATAATTTTACTTGATTGTACCCCAACGAAACATTTCTTTGGGTTGAGCCTGACCTTGTACTTCTCGAGTCTGTAAAAAATGGCACTTAGGGTTTCTATTTGATTTTGTCTCTTCTTTGATTTGGCTAGTATATCATCCACGTAATCTTTGACATTTTTGTGTATCATGTCATGAAATATTAGTGTCATGGCCCTCTGATATGTAGCCCCTGCATTTTTTAGCCCAAATGGCATCATGTTCTAACAGTAGGTGCCCCATGGACATATAAGCATTTTTTTATGTTGGTCTTTCTTTGTGATCATGATTTGGTTTTACCCCAAGAAGCCATCCATCAGTGATAGCATCTCATGTTTGGCCATCATTTCCACTATCATATCAATGTTAGGTAGTGGAAAATCATCCTTGGGAAATGCTTTGTTGAGGTCTCTAAAGTCAGTGCAGATACGGATGCCCCCATTTTGTTTTGAAACTCACACAAGATTGGATACCCTTTCTGGATAATCAATAGGTTGTATGAAGCCAACATCCAGGAGCTTCTATAATTCTACCTTGACTAGCAAGGCTATCTGAGGGTGCATTTTTCCTAATTTTTGTCTTACAGGCTTTGCTCCAGGGTAAACAGGCAAGTGATGAACCACGATGTCCAAATCAAGACCCAAAATTTTGGCATAGGTCCATGCAAAGTTCACCTTTCTTTCCTTCAGAAATTCTTCCAATAGTTCTTATTCTTTTGTTAAAAGTTATTCAGCATAGAATTTGATTTGTGGTGTTGCCTCCATTCCCAGATTGACAAGATTACACTATTTCGCCAAGACTCCTGATTTCTTTTGATGAAGTGCAGTAGGGAGAGATTGAATACATCATCCTCTGGTGCCTTAGAGAGGTTTTCACTATTGGATGCACCCTTTATTGTTACTATTCTTTGATTAGAGAGTTCCATAGTGTGGTTTTCACTCAATGACTTTGAGCTTATTCTCATTCTTTTGCTTTTGCGACTGAAGAACTCAATCGTCTCCCCATAGTAAGCCTAGGTGTCTAATGGTTGTCGCCCACAAAAGGATAAAAATTCATGGAAGATCCTAACTTGGGAATTAGACATTCTAGCAGGTGACTAACATCTTCTCATGGTTGTTCATTTACTTTGTCAAACTAGGGAATGTATACTTGAAATGGAGCGGCACTTTATGTGCACTAAGAACCGATTTTAGTCACAACCTACTAGAAATAAATACATGAAAGGAATTCTACTTCTGATGCAGGAACATAAGGAAAAGTCTTATCAACTTAAGCATAACTTAATTAAAGCAGAAATCATGACAACCTTACTGAGAAACAAACCATGAACTAGTCTTATGTTGTAGTAACAAACACAGGGATGGATTCCTTATGTTGCATGAACAATATAAGACTGATTTTGCACTGAAACTTCCTAGAATGAAATTCTTAACTGATAAACAATAGGAAATAAACAACTAACTACATATACTTACTAAGTGGGCCCCCTTAGCAAGCATTAATCAAACTATGCAAGAATTGAACTCAAAAATTCATCAGATTTTATTCATAAACTCGGAATCATACACATGGTTGTTTTGCTTGTAAGAAAACTAACAAAAAACTCTATCTTTCATTATAATACTAGCTCAAACATACTATGTTTTGTTCTCTTATTTATAATCTAATATTTTTCTTCTCTACTTTCCCACTCATGTAGGAGGAACATTTATTTATAGAAAAGCAACTAACTAACTAACTTAACAGAGAAAGATGTAGACATAGATGCTTCCTAATTCTGAGGAACAAACTTCCATAAATGAAAGCATATCTATTCAACTGATTCGGAGAGAATATAGCATTCCACTCTTCCTAGATTGATGACCATTATGATCTCCTCCTAATGACCCGGACAGAGAGTTCTCGCCGGAACAACTTCCTCAATGTCGTCCTGGAAATGGGCTTTTTCTGCAAGGCCGAGTTTTGTGGTGCATTGACTCGTTCATACTAACTTTAACAACTTGTGGAACACATGGCAACAAAGGTGAAAGGAAGCATGCATATAATAACATGATACTCATCATTAATCACACACATTAAATTCATCTCATTTATCCAAAAACCACATGTATCCTATCAGTCAATTGGGAGGTCAAATAGGGCCATGAATATAGACATACAAAGATATTAGGTTGTAGGAATATAGGAATGTTTGCCACAGGATACTACCCATTTTTAAATAAAAAATTTATAATCACAGAGTTTAAAACAACCATTAAAAAAGAGTAAGGGTATTTTTAAAAATATATTATGATATTCAAATTATGAGCATATTTTGGGCTCATCAATGATGTCGAACCCAACCTTGTGATCTCCACATGGAACTGTATCCCTTAGTCCCATGAATTCTTAGAGTGCCTCATCATTTTTGAATGTGTCTAGAATCGGTGGTCCTCGTTGGTCATAATCAATGAGTTGTCGGTAAACTAGGTTGATTTTGTGTGGTTGGCGGTCTAACTCATCGAGTGAGACACTAATTATTAGTAAGGAGGAATCTTCAAAAAGTGTGGGTAGGCTAGTTATGGTATCCTCATCATCACTATTGGTGTAGACAATAGTTATATCAAAAGGGAATTATCTAGGGGAAAATTTGTGGATATGGGTAGTTGAAGGGCGGTTGTTGATAATTGAGGAGGAGACCTGACTACTCTACTAGGGATACCTCTACCACGTATGGTTATACTTAGAGGGTTACATCCAAGACCAAGGTTTCTCATTCTTCTTTCTACAATGGTGGGCTCCAATTGTCCATCACTATTTCTTCCCAGGCTTGCATTCTTGTTATAGCCCATACCAAGCATTATTTGTAATCCTTTGTTGGCTTCATCCATGGGTAGAGTGGATGTGGGTCTTTCATCATGGTATAGCATGCTTGAAATTTCTTCCTCATCCACATTTTCTTGACATAGGTCCCCCAATGGCAGAATCCAAAGGGTCTACCCTAGGAGTGTGGATAGGTGTTTCAGTTGATTGAGGTTGCCCATGTGACCTAGGAGATTGTGGTAACTCTCCTACAACAAACACATTTTTCTTCATTATGTACTCTTTGCACCTGTTTTCTTGGATCATGAGATTGAAATCAGATATATCAGGGATGGAGGGTGTCTCTATCACAGAAGTGGAGGTAAGGTCAGATGGGTCTATATAAGAAGTGGATGGACCTTCATCATTTTTTGGTACTTGGGGAATTTTATAAAACTTGGCTTCCAAGTTTTTGCAATAAGAAAATGGTTTTGGATCACCATGTATTGTGACCTCCTCATTCTGGTATAGGAATTTGATGCATTGATGGAATGTTGAAGTGACCACCTTCATTCCATGGATCCATGGGCATCCTAGGAGGATGTTGTATGGTAGGTCAAGATCAAGTACTTGACAAGCGGTTTCCATGGTTGTTGACCCACTTGGATTGGGATTATGATAGTGCCTTGAGACATTTTCTTGATCATCGTATGCTCTTATGGTGATGCATTTGTTATTTTCAATGGAGTCCTCATAGAATCCCAAGTTCTTTACGAGTTTGAGCAAATAAATGTTGAGACATGCACCTCCATCCACCAGGACCCTTTTGACTTTTTTTTTGTGAATCGACACTTGAAGGTGAAGTGCATGATTGTGAGATGCTTGGGTGGGGAAATCTTGATCGAAAAAGGTTAGGAGATTTGGGGTAACAATTTACCAACCATAGCCTAGAATTGCTTTGTATCAAGGGTGGTGGAGATGGTGGATGCAACTAATGCTTCATGAAGGATTTTCCTATGGGCGGCAAAAATTTTCAATAATTCCACGATGGAGATTTGGGCGGGGGTTCTCTTTAGCTGGTTGATGACACTATAATCATAGGGAATGAATTTTGTATTTGAAATGGGGGTCTTGGATGGCTATGATGCCCCTGAAATAGTAACCTTGGTGCCACGTGTGGTGACTCCACAATCATTTCTGGCTCCTTTAATTCCAATGACCATGACCATCTCATCTACGCATGTGACAATGTATTCATATACAAGGTTTGCACTAGCATACTTTTTCTTCCCTTTGTTGTTCCCTTGATTATTTCCTTGATTATGATTCGGCATTAGATTCATGTATATTTTAAGGTCCTAATTTCCATATGGTTGTTCAATGTTTACGGTCATATCCTCAATGAGGTCCTGGATGATATTTTTTAACCTCGTGCAATTTGCGATTGTGTGTCCCTTGATTTTGTGAAAATCATGGAGGATATTTTCATTGTACCATGGTGGTTTTGTCATGGATTCAATAGATTCTCCAAGGGTCGTGAACTTTCACTTAGGAAGATACTTTTTTCAAGGAGGTGGTACTCCTTGATTTCCCAAGTTATTGATTTGGTTGTTAGGAAGCAGTTGTTGTTGTGCCACTATATTAGTTTTCACATTATTGTGATTATGATTTTGTGGTTGATGGGTCTAGATGTTCTGCTTAGAGGCATTCATGACCAATTTAGCATCGACCACTTCGTCGTTTGTGATATTTTTATTCCTCGACTATGTTCAAGGTTTATCATTATAATTGGTGGACGAGCAGTTATCCTATTGTGGAGGAAATGTCAATGTGCCTCCTCGCATAGTAAGGGCTCTTTCGATATGATGATAGGTTTTGATGCATTGCATTTTTAAGTAGAATGCCAAGTTTTTGTCTATATTGGATATGATTGTGCAAAATTTTTGTTCTTCTGGCATGGTCCACTTGCTTTGATTGGCCTTGGATTGCCATATTTGCAAGAAGAATGTGAATAGCTCTCCTTTTCTTTGTTTAAGCTTTGATAGTTCCTCCAAACTAACATATGCACCCATGTTAAATGCCTAATTTTGAAGGAAAGCTTCCATGATTTCTTGGAATGTTTTGATTCCTATGGGTAGGCAATAAAACCATTCCATAGCAAGACTAGTTAGACTTTGAGGGAAAATTTGCATTAGATATGTGTCATCGTATGCAACCTCCATGCAATGAACTTGAAATTCCTTGACATGATTTTCAGTGTTTCCCACCCCATTATATTTATCAAATTTGGGGATCTCAAATCCCTTTGGGAACAATACCATTGTGAGACCTCTGTCATATGGATAGGAGCACAAGTTGCCTGACATTCTGGTTGTTTTTCCTGACTGGAGGTCCAACACTTGTTGTGAGAGTAGTTTGATTTGTGTTGCAACATCGTTTTGCAGATCAGGAGGTGGAATGAATGTGTTTTGATGTGTTTGTAGTGTTTTATTGATGATAGGGGTATTTGTGGGGGTTTTCTCCAAGCTCTATTGTGCATTTAAGGCCTATTGATATGCATGCATTTGTGCCAACAACGCTTGTTGTTGATCTTGCTGCTATTTTTCCAACAAAGCTTGTTGTTGGTCCTACTGATGTTGCTCCCATAAAGCTTGTTGTTGGTCTAGTTGTTTTTGTGCCATCAAATCTTGTTGTTGGTCTATATTTTGTTGGACCAAAAAATCTTTTTGTTGGTCTAGCGGCTGATGTGCCAACAAAGCTTATTGTTGTGCCTGAAAAATCTTGTAGGGCTTGTTGGTATGTGTGTTGATGGATTGCTTGCAGTTGTGTTTGGTATTATACTTTCACCTGTTGAGCCTGGTGTTGGGCTTGAGCTTGATCTTTTTCTTGTTGGGCTACTTGCACGGCTTGTGCAGCTTGTTGGGCTTGTGCAACTTCTGCAACTTGTTGGGAGGCTAGTTGTGCTTGTACTTACTGAGTAGCCTGCTATGCAGCTTGTTGATTTTTTTGTAGTACCCTTTGATGGGTGGAATTTTAGACTACCTAAATCATGGTGATTAATTAATTTATCACTTTATCTTTTGGTGGGATTGGTGGTGGATTGGGAATGGTGCCAACCATTGTGGTGGGTGGACGGGTTGTGTTGGTAGTCGGGACTTGGGTTGTTGGTGGTGTGGTTGAGATGCTCAGTCCTTGAGAAGGTATGCTTTGAATTATTTGGGGACTAGTTGATGTATTGATCATGGTGGCTTGAATGGTTTCCACCTACTATTGCAATACTGTTGGAAAAAGGAGAGTATTTCATGTGATGCTCAGATTGCCTTGATTTGAGAAACTAGCGGCGAGTAGGGGGGGAAGACCCAACCCAAGAGGTGATACAAATGTGAGTGGTAATGGGGGAAATTATGGTATGTTCCCTTGGAAAAGTGATGATGAGAATGGGTCAGTGACTCCCGTTGTTCCGAGCAAACCACCTTCTCCTTGTGAAATCATGGGTGGAGAAGTTTGTATGTTCAGCGAATAGATTGGTGTTGCATGGAATGAGGATGAGTCTATTTGGTTATGGAGAGTGAGTGTAACATATGGGTGTAATGGATTCACAGAGATAGAGTTATCCGGTGTGGTTTTGATATTTACCTCTCTTTTGTTTACAAGGTGATGCTTTTGTAATTCACGAAACATGGCACTTCCCTTGTTAACAATTAGTGAGGTTGATGTGATTGTTGATATGGTTTGGGGAATCTCTTGAGTGATGTTTGGAATTTAAATTGGGGGTATGCTTGAAAATGGCCTTTATATACTGGTACTTATGTCAAGTTTAGAAAATAATTGGGCCCCTCCTTTCATTAACGTGTGTATGTATAGAGAAGGATTAAATTTTAGCATGGCATTGGCAATTCTATGATTCTTTGGATTTTGAATCATTTCAGTTATTTCTTTTTGTGTTATTCCCAAGTCCTCATGAATGATGTCCTCTTCATAGCCTTCCTCTTGAGGATTTTATGATGGTAGAGAAGAGTTGTTTGGGGGATTCCTTGATCTTGCAAGGTTTACTTCAGAATTTTCTTGACTTAAGTCACTTGAAGTTGATGTTTCTTTGGTAATTTCCATGTATCTCTTGTTTTGTTCTCTTGTTTGGACCATAAAATAGAGATCGTTTGATCTTAATCTTTATGCACAAAAAAGGAGAAAAACTAGGAGAGTCCAAGGATCAAAGGGGTAACGATGGGAATGAGATAAATGGATGATGTGGATGAGTGAAACTCTTGAAGAAATTTTTAGGGTTGATGCTCAAAATTTTAGGGCTTGGATTGATTTGATTTCGATAGTTTGACTAGGTGTGTTAAGCCAAACAAGATGATGGTGAACTTGTAAACCTTAGGAATTTGTGTTATTGTAGAGAAAAATTGCACAAGAGAATGAATTGGCTAAGTGCATTAAGCCAAATCAAGGTGATTATAAACTAGTAGACCTTAGGAAGTTGTGTTATCCTAGAGGTAAATTTTTTCAAGAGGATTGATAATTTGACTAGGTGTATTAAGTCAAACAAAGTGATGCTGATTTTTCCTTTAAGTTTAGCATAAATGATGTTTCAAAGTTCTTAAGATTTTGTTGGTGAGATGAAATTTGATTGATGGAAAGATGAATGAGAGTGATTATTTTGATCCTAGACTTGACCTAGACAAGACTCTTTTTTACAAGACCTCGGTATTGACGAACATGCCACACTTTCTATGTGAGAAAAGAAAACCTTTGAAAAAGCTCAGGATTTTGTTGATAATAGAATTCATACAAACTTGGGTTGTTCTTTGAAGCCTTCTAGTAGAAATTATACATCAATATTTCTCTAACTTCAAAAAGCATTTCAAGACGCTCCTCGCGAGATTTTAGACTAACTTTCTTGAAATTTTGTTTTTGGATTTTTATTTTTTAGGAAATCATTTGAGAAAACACATGTGAGGTCCAATTGTCCTTATATTTTCTTAATGTGTTCCTTTTACCAAAAGTACTTTATTGATTTATGATTTCAAACTAAAATTTCTATGTCTTAATTCCTTTTCATTTCACAAGGTCCATTATGTGAAAATCAAGGTTTCAAGAGCATAGTTTCCTAGGTTGACTTTAGTGAAAATAAATGATGATTAAACCCAAGCACTTAGAAACCTCTAAGGATGGAATCCCTAGGGAAAGCAAGAGCACTTAGATTTTTCATGGGTATTTGTTTCCTCCAAAGGGTTTGAAATTTCGAAGCTTCTTGTGAATGTTTGTTTCTCCAAGTTTTAGATCCCAACAAGGTGTTTTGATTTAAAGAACATGTACAATCCCTAGGCTGAAAAGACAATATTTGTTGGGTTCCCACTTGGATGAATCCAGCTACGCATATTTAGTGTGAATAATTAGATGCTTGACCACACAGGCTCCCCCTTATAGTGCACTCGCTTCTCGGGTCAGCCAAGCATCAATACCCATGAATCTCCCATGGCATAATTTTCATCTCTACAACAGAACCGCATGTATAACATGTGGCGGCTTCAAAGGACATGACCTTTTGCACCAAAAAATAGATAGAATTTTGGCCTTTGCTAAACAAGGGGTTTTAGCAGGCATTTATGTTCATGGGAGCTAATCCATGCGGCGAGAGACCATTGTTTCCCTTCTCATCGGAGCCAACCATGTGATACTGGCTTTTGTTCGAATACCCATTTTTATATCCCAGTTGGAAATACACTTGTCCTTAGTGTGTTACCATTTGGGTCATTCCCTTGGGTGATTACATTTTCCCATAAGGTAGACCATCTAAGATAAATAAAAGCAAGCAAACATATTCATAGTTCGATTAACCTTTGTTTAGAAACAAAGGGAGAACACACACAATAATCTTACTCACAATCGAAAAAAATTTGGTTCAATTTTAAACCCAACATGAAATGTGGAGGCAATTATTTTACTCAACTTAAGATCACCAGAAGAGCTTTTGATTCTCAAGATTGTCATGAGGCATGAGAGAAGTGCATACGTCCTTTTGATGATATTATCTTGAATAAATAATTACAAAACAATAATAGCACTTGTTCATTTTAAGCCCACAAAGAAAAATGAATTCTTTTTAAAGCACCAAATTAAGTGTGGAATTTTCCTTGTTCAATTTTTAAACCTCAACCAAATCTAATAAAAAATTTCTAAGGTTCTTTTTAAGCCTTTCTTTTGTAAACTTTGAAAGGAAATTTGTATTGTTCTTTTTAGAGCCCAAAAGAAAATTTATTGTCTCCTAAGGCATAAAAGATAAAAAATTCCTTTTAAAGGAGATTAAAGATCCTCTACAAGTGTTAAACAATAATATAGTATTCAAAAGCACTTGTATAGTATGAGATTTATGAAGCCTTCCATTTTTCTCCCTCCCTTGCTCTTACCTACAAAATAATCTAAACTAGAAGATGGAGAGGTAATGAATAAGTTAGGAAATCAAAAAGCTAGAAATAAAAGAGCACATGTTAAAAAAAAAAAACTAAATTTAAATTTTTCAGTGTTAGCCCACGACACAATCAGCAAATGCAATATAGTTTGGAAACTTAGCGGTGCAATAGAGCATCACACCTCGACTGAGTTTGACACTTTGCAAAAGATAGAGAGCACAAACGAGGTGGAGTTTTGGCATGCAATGCAGTTTGCAACTTGAAAGTTCATGACTAAGTTTAAAATTTTGATATTTTTAAGTGGGAAAGCGAGTGCGACGCGGTTTAGAATTAGTGTGGTGCAATATAGTGTCGTGCCTTTGAAAGCGGTGAAATATAGTGTCGCATGACTGTGAGTAGTGAAGTTTCCTGTGTGCACAAATAAAATATTAAAAAGCATGATTTTTTTAAAAAAACATGATGAAATCCTTCAGATCTGCCCTCCTAGCGCCAAAATGTGAACCTTGGTTTCATACCTACACAAATACAACAAACAAACACATTATTAGATCAATATGCAAGGTAAAAACAAGGATTCCCCATGAAATCCATTTACAAAGCTTAAATAGAAATAAAATGAATAAAAATGCAAGAAACTCAATCAAATCTATTTAAACAAAGAAAATTCTTGATCCCATGGGGGAATTGGTGCCAATTGGTGTGTCGGAATTGGCCCTTTCCCAAATCCTTTGTTGCAATGTTGATTATTTGTGGATGATTGAATCTCCTTGATGATATTTTGGCCTAAACTAGCTATGAAATCATGAAAGTGATGAATACTTGAGGAGAAATGGGAAAACTTAGCTCTCAATGTGAAGAGAGTAACTTTGCATGAGATTGTGGATGAGGATGAAGTTGAGTATAGTAAGTTTACTCAAATTGTGGATTTTTAATGAGAGAGTGGAATGGAGAAAATGTAGGAGTAACTTTCAACTAATAGTCAAATGCAACTTGTCACAATGTGAATGGTTGATGGTTGTGCAAGTTTTGATCAAAGTGCCCATAAATGTAAAAATTTGAATTTTGAAAATGTTGAAATGACAAGGTGGAAAGAGATTCAAATGGAGTAATGACCACTTGGCTCAATGCAAAAGGACTTGTAAGATGAAATAAATGTCTTGTTGGAAGGACCAAGTCCACTTGGATTCAAATTCAAATTTGAGGGAATATTCCCCATTTATACCATGTTGAGAGAAAATAGGCAATTAAATAAATCAAAGTAATTGATTTATTGTGAAAGTTGCATTTTCTAGAGGATTTTAGTGATTGAGATTAAATTATTCAATATTTGATCAATTTAATGGGAGATTAGGTGATTTGACAATTTTGACTCAAATTTATGAGTTGATTTAAATTAGAATTGAGAGGAAAGGATTAATTAAATACATATTTTTTATTTATTTAACTAAAGGGGACAATGGTAGATTAAATTAAATAAGGCTTAGTTTATTCAATTTAATAAGAATACTTTAGGGATTTAAATAAGATGAATTATTTAATTAAAAGGGATTTTAGGGTTAATTAAATTAAATTGATTAATTTAATCAACATGGGAGAAATACCTAATTAAATAAATAATGATTTAACTAATTAAGAGACGGAAGGTGATGATAAGTTGAGAGTGTGATTCAGGAAGAATTATTGTTAATAATCAGGATCAACTGTGTTGGATTGAATTGTAAATTTTCCATGTCTGCAAAAACATCTTCAGAAATGATTTTCTCTTGATGCATTCTTTTTAAGGGTTAAATTGCAGCTCACCATGAGACCACATTTCTTTGAATAATTTTTTCAAATAACTCACTATATTGCCTATGCCACCACATTTTCTAGACATATCTACCAAAGCGTCTTATCAAATAGTTCAATTCCTTGCTGCTATGTTTAAAATCCTAAAATAGGCAATTTTGAAAAAACTATGGATGCTTGGAAAAAATCTATCAAAGAATAATAATGAGCAATGGTATAGACAAGGAAATGAGTTATTTCAAAAAATACCTCAAAGAAACACAGTTCCATAGTCTTCATTTTAGTGTGCAACAATGCCACAAAGGAAGGATATTTTTTCAAATCAAATATAAAACAATAGTCAACTCTAAAGGGTGGTATTTGAAAACAAAGTGTTAAGATAAAATGAAAAGTCATTATGGTTGTAGTAGGGTAGAGTTTGGAGTTTGAAAACTTTTACAATCATGATTATAAAGATAACATTCTTTGTTTTTAGTTGTGAAAACATAAGAAGGCATAAACTATAGTGACTTCAAGCTATTTCAAAGGATAGTGATTGCATTGCATTGAACATATTTAAAACTCAAAACATTACTTCGCATTGCATAACTAATAACTAGGAGCAGCTGCTAATTGCATTTTATTTTCATTGCATTCCATGATACCACATTTCTTTGAGATATTTTTTCAAATAATCTATAAAAAATAAATGTGAAGTTAAAAAATGCAAGGATAAGAGAATAAAAAATTGTAGTTCGTGAAGCAAAGGAATTCAATCCCATACAACAAGAAATTACTATGCAATCTACGAGAGATCTCTAGTTGGCAGTACAAATGGAACGAATGAAAAAAATTCATGGAAGGACACAAATGGATCCCAAAGTTAGGGGCACATAATCAAACTTAGTTGAAGTTCAATGCACATCTCTAGTTGAAGACACACCAAGAAAAACATGTGGTTTTGATAGTACATCAGAAATCACATCTACAATTGAAGACACACAATCAACAACATTGGGTTTTGAAAGTGCATCAGAAAACACATCTCTATTTGAAGGCACTCCACAAACAACATCTCAAGTTTGAGGTACAACATTGTTTACATGTCAATCTCAAGGTATGTCATCAATTGCACTTATGATTGAAGGTACATGATCTATCCCCAATGTTGATGACATTCCTAATGTTGACAAAATTTTCATTTGAGAACTCCTCCTAGAGTTTTTCATAGAAAACATAAATTATTGATCAATACTTATTCCAATGTTTTGAAATGGATTCCTAATAAGATTCCAAAACATACATGTCAAAGATATGCATAGAGGATATGGAGTTTATTTTTTGAGAAGCCAAGTGAGGGTGGAAGATGCCAACTATTTGTTGAAATGATGAGGAAACTCAAATTTAGGCCCAACATGAAGACTCTTGGGCTAAGTGTTTTGAATGACTCAAGTGAAAATTCCATTGTAAAGAACTTGATGAGTGCATATGAGAGAGTGGGTTCTACCTCACGTATGAAGGATAGTTTTGCCACATGACGTGTGATGCCAACAACATTGTTAAACAATCAAATAAGGAACAAGGCGAACCTTACAAAGACAAGTAAGTCTTTTAAAATAAGTATATCATCTCTAATGAGAGACAAAGGAAGGAATAAAAGAGTGGAGGATCCAAATAGTAGTGAGTTATGGGAGTTCTTGGGTAGAGTGCCAAAGAAATATAAAAGAATTTCTCAAGACTTGAGATCTATAATAGTATATTATTGGAAGGATAACACAAGGATCTCTCCCAATCAAAGAGATGTCATAAGAAGGAGAATTGGTATTCAGATCCATGAGCCACATCCAAAGCATTATTTGGATACCACTCAAACCCAATTTTTTTCTGATTTTATACAAAATTTTCCTCAAATTAAAATATGTCAAAGGTATTTTGAAATGCTTAATCCTTTTTATGTCAAAATAAATCACACATTCACTACTTGTTGTAGAGTACATATTGAGATTTATAACCATTATGATGTTTATCAATGTATATGTGTAGATATGCATACTAAAAATGTTTTGTAGGAATGTAACATAAGGCCTCCATCTAGATTCTCAAGGGAATTCTTATCTTCCATTTTATGTGAAAGAGTGGATGGTCAATTTTTTTACAAGAATTCATGTTTGGATGGAACATGTGATCATTGTGGTGGAATGCAACATTTTCTATTTTTCCGACACATGGCTAGTCCACACACAATTAGAGATGGAATTGTGGAATTTCAAAAATATAAGATAGTGACCTATGGTCTAAAAGATGGGAAAGAATCAAATAAATGTGAATTGGTTAGTGATAAGATTCCAGTGTATCACTTTATGGTATTTTCCATGATTAGGTAGTCTATGAGTATGTGAGGCATACACATAGAGCCCGATGGTTGGGCTTACAGTTCAAGTTATAGGACATGTTTCCACTTCATAGCATCATTTCATTTTTCAACTTCGCAGAGAATTACACACTACAACCATAGAATGAGGTGCAATGATAGTACTAGAACTTCACGTAGGTTGCTATATTTTTGCATATATCATTCATTCATGCAAATGATAGTACATAGGATAACATGAAAATATTGAGGGAGTATCACTTTTACATTAGTGATTATCACACACATTCTACAAAGTTTTTGCAAGGTTGCTTTCATATGTTCTATGTTGATCTAGCTAGTAGGGGCATATCATATGGTCAGATAATTGTACATTGCAATTCAGGAACTCCAAAAAAATTTACTGGTTGAGTAGGATGCATAGGATTAGTGGTCGTCCCCATATGTGGAACTTCTCAAAGGTGGAGCATGGAAAGGGGGAGCATGATGGAGCAGGTGCATGTATCGAAAGAGCCTTATCATGAGAAGAGTTAAAGTACAAAGACAATGTAAAATTGACAGATGCAAGATAAATTGTTGAGTGGCGCAATCATGCAATGGGTCTAGGTAGTGAAGGTAATTCTTTAGTTCATAGATTTTTTCATTTAGTGGATGATACTAACATTGCAAAATATGAAGAGTGTTGTACAATAACAAGATCAAGTGAGATACACTCTTTTAGAAACTCCAATGCAGGTACATAGACTATCCATATGAGAAAGATGGAATCCTTTTGTTTTTCATGTACACTTCAAGCATGAAATGATTGTGAGTCAATAGAGTGGGTTGACAAATGGTCTATAAGAATTCTAACCCCACTTGACACTTATTAGCTCCCGAAAACTCTACAAATCACATAGATGCAATCATTCATTGACTTTGATCATGTATCAGACCTACTAGAACCAGGTAATATATCCTACTTTCAGGTTTTATTTTGATGTTAATTAAATACATCTAACAGGATGAACATATCAGTGTAGGGAATTTTTATGTGGTGATTGTAGATGAAGACAATGAAGAGGGTACATATTGTTACCTGTGTCATTGTATCGAGGCCAAAAAGAAATTGGAGGCCCTAGTTATAGATGGAGAAAACATAGCATATCCTACAGGTTCAGTGGTTGTTACTGGAACATGGCTTAGAAGGTACCCAGTGACGAATTTTCTAGTTTGATTGTTTGAGGACTTTGACATGCATCAGAATATTCTTTACTACTTGAACCTTGTTTTCGCAGCCAATGTTCATTTGATCAAGTATAAGGGAAGACCTGTGAATAGGAACTTGTGGAAATTGTGTGAGTTTGACCACAAGGAAATACTTGACATGTAATAAAGAGTAGAGAAGACCTGGATGGTTCCCTGGATTGATTTGTAATATGCAAATTGAATTTTTAAAGTCATTTTATTGATCACTACTTTATTTCAAGCATTTGAGTTTGATTGTAGAAGGGTTTGCATTATTGTTAATTTGCAAAATGATAATTATATGTTGCTCTCTATTGACTACCTTTAAGTTGGTATTCTCTATTGGTGTTTGATGTCATATGCATTTAGGACTGTTATTGATGCTTTTGTGATTGTGTTTTAACCCACTTATTAATTATATGTTTGCTTTAGTGAGGAGATATGAAATACTAGTTAAGGAGAAAAAAGGGAAAGGCTTCATGTTAAAGATTATCAACTTAAGAAAATAACATCAGTTGTTGGCGTATTTTTTGGTTTTCAATCTTCTCTTTCTTTTCCATTTCGTAGATTTCTTGGATTCTTATATGCTACATGTTTCTATGTTAGTTATGTTTATA
The DNA here is from genome assembly GCA_007115665.2 of Sequoiadendron giganteum. Classification (NCBI taxonomy): domain Eukaryota; kingdom Viridiplantae; phylum Streptophyta; class Pinopsida; order Cupressales; family Cupressaceae; genus Sequoiadendron; species Sequoiadendron giganteum. The sequence goes on from CM021107.1 coordinate 246,091,690, forward strand.
TGTATTTGAAATTCATACGTAGGATCATTGAGAGATGAGAAAGTAGAAAAATATGTGCCAAACCACCATTGTACGACCTTCAATCAATCTACTTATAGTACACATGAAGGTGATAATAGATCTGATCAAAAGGTGTATGTCTAATAGTATTCAATTATTGGTCTTATGATAATTTTTATGTGAGTCCATGTCTAAAATTGTTTGTGTTTTGTAGGTTTTTTTGTGGATCAAATTCTAATGAGAGTACACAACCACAAAGAGGCTATTATCCATGTGTTTCCAAGGTAGTAGTGTATGTATGTGTTTTGAAGAATTTTGGAATGCAAATAATTGGGCCACCTAAGGTGGATTGGAGAAAACAAAATGGGCAACATCTTCTTTTGTTTCTTCTTGTACAATATATTTCATGATCTAAGCTGCAAATGGGAGGATTATTTCTCTACATGTATTTCTACAAGTATTGAGAAATGGGAGGATTTTCAAGATGTTCTTCCATCACTATTGCAATATTTTCTTTTGACCTAATGTATTTTTGATATACAAAAATTATAAGAAATGAATACATGGAAATGTGTATATTCATTAATATATGCCTCAATTAAATGTGTATATTACATTTGAAGTTAGTTGTAATGGTTTATGGTTTACAGTTAAAGTTGTCTTGAAGGAAAATCAAGTGGATTTATGAAAAAATATGAAAAAATGTCTTCTATTGTACAAAGGCATATTTTCTTGCCTTCTATAAACCCTGGAACTCCTTCCATCATCACTATTTGACATTAAAAATTTATCAACCCTTCCTCATTTATTATACTTCAACTTGAGGCTAAATTTTGCATCAGAAGGGTCTGAACTCACCTTTCCAATTAATATGTCCCCACTATATATAAGTCTAAACCAATAAAAGGGAATCCATTATTGTCAAGCTTATCTACTCTTGGGTTTTATGTGTTTGGATTTCCAAAATCTACTCTAATCTTGAATGAGTTCTAGAGTCACTGTCATCATGATTTGTCTCTTTACATAATCTTAGTCACCCTTCAAGGGCTTCATTGAAAATAAATTCACAAGACATATTAGTACACCTTGCCACCATTGAAAACCTAGCCTAGTGGGCATCCAAGGAAGGAAAAACAAACCAACAAGGGTAGAACAACATGAAAAGTGGGGGAGACAATTTTCCAATACCCTCCAACACCTTTGGCAACTCCCAAACATTCTTCAACCAATCAATCTCTCTAAATAGTCACTTGACATTTGGTGCTCTTGTCAACTTTTACAACATAGTCACATGACCAATAGCACAAACATAGGATGGAATAGCATGAGCACATATCTTGGTTGTCTCAGGTTATTAAAAACATATCATGATGATTCTCAACCCTTTTTGGACTCATACTTCCATGATACAATGTTCCAAGGCACAAATCAGCATTATGGTTTATTGAGACAATGTATAAATGATGCAATATTACTAATCCAAACTCAAAATTAAAAGATGAAAATTAATCCCTTTTCACTTGTGCTCATGAATATCATGAAAATAGACCCCATGAAATAATTAAAACACCTTTTTAAGGATTTTCCATAAAATAAAAGGCCTTTGACTTAAATACTTTATGGTTGTTCTATGAGTATTTCCTTTTCCTCTATGTATAATTTGATGATCCTTTGCATAATTTATGGTGGTTTTCTATTTATTTTCATCAAAAGTGAAGTTGAAACAACAAACTTCAAACAACAAAACTTAAGTGATGGAAAATGTAACTTATGGTGGTTGTCTATTTATGGTGGTTGTTTATTTATTATCTTTTATTGCTCTCCACGGAAATGTGTTTGTTAAAGTGAAGTTGGAGCAAAAAAATTAAGTGATGGAAAAGTTGTAGAGTCATTAAAAGTGTTGAATCTCTCTGATTTACGTTGAATCACTCTGAATCACTTCGAGCTACGTTCAACCGGTAGAATCCCTTAAGACTCCAAAGTGCAAAATGGTTGCAATCTTCGATAGGCTATTACTCATACACCCTGATGCTTAAAAAATCATCATCTAAGCCTATGGGATCATGTTGGGCCCCTCCATAATAACCTCTCTCAATTTTTCTATCTCGAAGGCATTTTCTTGTGGTGGAAACTTTTCACTTGGGGAAAAAGTTGTCAAATGCAAGTATTGTAAAATTGCAAAGTGGTGCAACTTTCATTCTAAAACTCAAGTGACCAAAGAAACTATTCCAAAGCATAAAAGTGGGTATTTTTACACTAGGCATGGTCCTCTTTCATACCCAAACACACCATATCGCTCTGAGCTACATTCAATCAATAGAATCCCTTACGAGTCCAAAGTACAAAATGGTTGCAATATTTGACAAGTTGTTACTCAGACACCATGATGCTTAAAAAATTCTATTCTAAGCCTATGGGATCATGTTGGGCCCCTCTAAAATAACCTATATTGGTTTTTTCTATCTCAGAGGCATTTTCCCATGGTGGCGACTTTTCACTTGGGGACAAAGTTGTCAAATGCAAGTAGTGTATAGTTGCAAAGTGGTCCAAATTTTGTTCTGCAACTCGAGTGACTAGATGAACTGTTCCAACGCATCTAGGTGGGTACGTTTATGGTAGGATTTGTCCTCTATCACACCCAAACATGTTGAATCACTCTGAGCTACGCTCAACCGACATAATCCCTTATGAGTCCAAATTGCAAAATTATTGTAATCTTTGACGGGTTGTTACTTGGACACCCCAATTCTTATAAACTTATACTCTAAGACTATGTGATTGTGTTGGGCCCATATACAATAACCTCTCTCAATTTTTTCTATTATGGAGGCATTTTCCCGTAGTGACGAATGTTCACTTGGGGAAAAAGTTGTCAAATGCAAGTAGTGTAAAGTTGCAAAGTGGTGCAACTTTTGTTCTACAAATTGAGTGACCAAATGAACTATTCCAATGCATCTAGGTGGCTAAATTTACATTAGTAATGGTACTATTTTGCACCAAAACACGTTGAATCACTCTGAGCTACGTTCAACCGGCATAATCCCTTATGGGTCCAAAGTGCAAAATGGTTGCAATATTTGATGGACTATTATTGAAACACCGTGATGCTTAGAAAATTATCATCTAAACCTATGGGATCATTTTGGACCCCTCTAAAATAACCTCTCTCAAATTTTTATATCTCAAAGGTGTTTTCCTATGGTGGTGACTTTTCACTTAGAGTAAAAGTTATCAAATGCAAATAGTGTAAAAATGCAAAGTGGTGCAACTTTCATTCTGGAACTTGAGTGACCAAAAAAACTATTCTAACACATCCATGTGGGTGATTTTATGCTAGGAATTTTCCTCTTTCACACCCAAACATGCCAAATCACTCTAAGCTACGTTCAACCGATAGAATCCCTTATGAGTCCAAAGTGCAAAATGGTTGTGATCTTCGACAGGCTATTTCTCAGACAACTTGATTCTTAGAAACTTCTCATCTTAATCTATGGGATTGTGTTGGACCACTCTACAATAACCTCTCTCGGTTTTCACTATCTCGAAGGAATTTTCCCGTGGTGGTGACTTTTCATTTGGGAAAAAAGTTGTTAAATGCAAGTAGTGTAAAGTTGCAAAGTAGTGCAACTTTCGTTCTGCAACTCGAGTGACCAAAAAAAATATTCCAACATATCTAGGTGGGTAATTTTACATGAGGCATAGTCCTCTTTTGTACCCAAACATGCTGAATCACTTTGAACTACATTCATCTAGTAGAATCCCTTATGAGTCCAAAGTGAAAAATGGTTGTAATCTTTGACGGGTTGTTACTTGGACACTATGATACTTATAAAATTATTTTCTAAGCCTATTGGATCATGTTGGATCCCTCTATAATAACCTCTCTTTATTTTCTCTATCTCAAAGGCATTCTCCCATGGTGGAAACTTTTCACTTGGGGAAAAAGTTGTCAAATGCAAGTAGTGTAAAGTCGCAAAGTGGTATAACTTTCATTCTGCAACTTGAGTGACAAAAAAAACTATTCCAACATGTTTGGGTGTATAAATTTATGTTAGGAACGGTCCTCTTTGATACCCAAACACACTGAATCGCTCTGAGCTAAGTTCAATCGGCATAATCCCTTATAAGTCCAAAGTGCAAAATGGTTGCAATCTTTGACGGGTTGTTACTTAGACACACCATGACACTTAGAAACTTCTCCTCTAATACTATGGGATTTTTTTGGATCCCTCTACAACAACCTCTCTTGGTTTTTTCTATCTCAGAGGAATTTTTCATGGTGGTGACTTTTCAATTGGTGAAAAAGTTGTCAGATGCAAGTAGTGTAAAGTTGTAAAGTGGTGCAAATTTTTTTATGCAACTCGAGTGACCAAAAAAACTATTCCAACATGTCTGAGTGGGTACATTTACATAGGCATGGTCCTATTTTGCACCCAAACACTCAAAATCACTCTGAGCTACATTCAATCGGTAGAATCCCTTAAGATTCCAAAGTGCAAAATGGTTGTAATCTTTGATGGGCTATTACTCGAACACCGTGACACTTAAAAACTTCTCATCTGAGCCTATGGTTTTTTGTGCTCTAGAGTTATAAATAATGATGTGGCAGAAATTTTGGGACCATTTTCCCAGTGATTTGTCATGTTATTTCATGCATAGAAAATGGAAGGATGTTTTTTAACTTATTTAAATGATGAATATGGGAGAAATGTGATAACTGCACATGGGTGATGCATCCAAAAATCAAGCTTATATTTTTGTTCATACACATTGATTTCATTTAACGAGATTTTAGGTGTTGTGATATCGGTAGATGCAAATAAATTTTGTTGGTTCAATCAACAACTATCATGTGTTTTGATGCACATTCATAAAATCTCATAGAGATAATGATTACTAAGATTTAGAATTAGAACCATTAGTTTTTGGATGCCAACCTCAACCATGAATTAAAAGCAATACATTTTTCTATGATATTTTTTAAAGGGAAGGAGCTCTTACATTTCACTTGAAACCTTTTGGTGTTAAAATCCTTGCCACTAAAAAACAATAGAAATCAAGAAGCATGAAGCATACACGAAAATACATGAAGTATACACATGAATCATGGAGAATAAATGTGAACACATGAATTATAAATTGGAAGCATGAAGCATACATGTGAATACACACAATATACATGAAGTATACATGTGAATACGTGAAGAAAAATTAATTGAAGCATTGCAAAGGATACAAACAACTAGGAATGGAGATTATTTACAAAATACACATTAGATGGAGCTTATTGAACAATTGACATAAATTATTTAAGCATTATATGTAAACAAAACCAATGCCTACAACATTCAAGCATACAATTTACACAATACACATGATAACATCATTCAAGAATGGTAGTAGGAAAATAATATTTTCTTTAATCAAAAATTTGTAAGGCTATAGAATGATATATATTGATAAAATTATATATAATATATCCAAAAAATCCACACAATCTTACTACAAAAGAGCCATATGGACATAAAATATCACATATATATCAATAGTACAAAACATATGTTCCAAAATGCCACATAGGCATACAAAAAAAAAACCTAATACATAGTCATTTTCCTCTAGGGGAAGGAAAAAGATATCATGTTGCCTTCAAAATTTGGTTGGATGGAGTGCCTAATAGCTCTCTTATCTTTTGAACATGCTCACTAGACATCCTCTCTAGACTCCTCTGGAGCTGCACTTTGGTTGAATGTAAATTCAATAGAGATCTTGAAGGAGAATGCTCTTAGGTTAGCCATGGTGGCTTGTATATCTTGGATGAGCATGTTTCTCTTTTCTTCTTGATCTGCTCGGCAGTGGTGTCATTGTGAAAGGTATTTACCCATTATACTTTTCAAGTGCTTTATGTTTTATCTTTCATGTTATGAATCTTGAGTTGGTTTAGATTCTGGAGGATTCATAATGAAAGGTTGGAAAACATAGTTTATCTCCTTGTGCTTTTGAGGACTGAAAGGAGATGGTTATATGGGTAGTTCTGATCTTGTTTGAGGAGCTTACATCCATGTTTTGTTGGATGTTGTCAAGGCTTTTCTCTTTGGGATGTAAAGAAGATCATTCTTGTCATAGCTGGCATTTAGAAGTGTTTGTAGAAGGACATGTTTCTTATTGATTTGTAGTTTCTCTCTTATCTGGTCTTCTTCTTCTTGATTGCTCTTGTGACTTTAGATGTGAGTTTCCTTTGTGGTGCTGGGTTGGTCACTGTTTGTGGTCATGTGTTGTCACCTGGGTGATAACACGAAGGTGCCTGTGCTTCTTTCTTCAGTCAGTTTTGGAGGTGTTTGGAAGAACTATGGAAGACAGTTGAGAGAAAATTTTTCTTGCAGCAGGTGGTTGCAAATGTTGCAGATCAATATGGATGTTCCTTGGAACTACATGGTTACATTTCTTTATGCTAGGTTTGGTGGACTTTGTATGCCTGGATCATTTGTGATGGTGCTCTCTTTGCACTCATCTGGATAGTGCCCTTGCAGTGGGAGTACTTGGATGTGTTTGGTCTATGACTGGTTGACACAGGGTGCTTGTTTACTGCTGAGATGGGTGGGTTTCTTTTGATGGAATGAGTTCACTTTTAGGTCATACCTTTAAGGTATGGGTGGTTGGATGTTTCAGCATGAGCTGTGGGTGCTAGTTTTCAGTCATGTGGGTTTGATCAGTTGGATGAGAGCAGTCTGTTCATGGTTGCCTTTCTAGCTAGTTAGTTTTTTCTTGTTCTGGAGTTTGGTTGGAGTGGTGCTTTGTTGTTTTTTGCCTTTGCCGTCTGGAGGATCTTTTGCTTTCATTCCTGAGACTGTTGTTGTTTCAACTTCGTGTGTTCCTATGTTTGGAGTTGTTGCTTAAGGTGGTGGACATCTTTTTGATGTTGTTGCAGTGGTCTTGATTGGAGTGTGAGAGCATGTGTTGGTCCTTGTTCGGGCTTGTTTAGAGGATGCCCGAAAATCTTCGGCAAGTGGGAGATTGTTGGGAATTATGCCTCAACTTTTTGGTGACCCCCTTTGAAGACTTAGGCGAATTCTCTTGTTTCCTTGGCAAAGTCTTTTGTTTTGGTGGAGGCGGAACTAGGATGGAACTTGGCATTGTTCTATTTTCCTTGTTCTGGGTCTTGTTCCCCTTCCGTCTCCAGCTCCGCTCTCGCTTTCTTGGTTCTTCGAGTTTTGTTCTGGCAGAGGGGGATCCAGATTGGAACCTGGCATTATTCCTTTTGTCATGTTCTGGGTTTGGCTCTAGATCTGGCTCCGGCTCTGGCTCTGATAGTCTATTGCTCTCCACTTGGTTTTGGCAAAGGCGGAACCAGTTTTGGAAGTTGGCAATGTATGTTTGCCATGTTCCTGTTTCTATTCCTGTTCTGACTCCTGCTTTTTTGATCTAGTTCCTCTGGATGTTTTGATTCTCCTCGGGGAGTTTTCCTCTGCCTTGTCCTGGTTCTGGATTGTTGTTTCTTTTAGTTGGCGGAGGCGGAACTAGAACCGGTTTGGTTCCTGATCTTGGACTTTTGGTAAAGTCCTGTTTCTGTTCCTGTTCCATCCTCAACTCTAACTCTAATCTTTTGTGCTCTCATCTTGGTCTGACCCTGGGTCGACTTTACCTGGTCAGTTATGTTTCTGATGTGCTCCTCTTTTTCATGGGTGGATGCAGAGCCGAATTGGTTCTTGAACCTGTAATTTCGGTGGAGTCATGTTTCAACTCCAGTTCCGTCTCTGTCTCCGACTCCGACTCTGACAGTGTTCTTTTTCGGTGGAGTCCTATTTCGACTCCTGTTCCGACTCCGGCTCCGACACTGTTAGTTTTGGCTTGAAGTCTTGGACATGCCCGATGTCTATTTGACCATTTTGGTTGCTCTGTCAGCTACAATTGCTGATGGGTCTTGGATGTGTGGCACCTGGTTGGATTGTGAGTGGACGGATGCCATGATAGTTATTGTGGTAGTTTCTTTTGTCAACGAAGGGTGGCGAGCTCAACCGTTTTGGTGTTGGCATTGAATGCATGGATGGCTCATTGCAGGGAGATCTGTTAGATTCGACTAGATGCGTGATTTGTGGATGGTCTTCTTTGACTCTTCTGAGTTGGTTACATAATGGATGAGAGATGTGTTATTTCTTATGATGGTGAAGGAGAAGAGCCAGACGTGAGTTTGCGAGTCAAGGGTTTAGTCGTGTATTGCAAAGCAAGTCCGAGATGTGTGACCATGAGGCTTCAAGCATAATGCATGATGCATGATGCGATATTGTAGTAGTTGGACTTGCAGGTTGGAAAGCCGAAGGTGCGAAGAGATTTTTAGAGAGATGGATAGGGTGTTCAAGTAGTTTGCTTAGGCAATGTAACTGTGAACACTCTATCTCTTGGATCTGCACATGGAAATCTTTGGAGACTGAATGACTAGGCTGGCCATGAGGCTGGCTATGAGAGTCATCTGAGGAGCTAAAAGGATCTTGTGGGTACTTGTTACTTCTCCAGTAGAAGAAGATGTAACTCCTGTATGGGCTTTGAGCCTGATATTGTATTGTAACTGGTTTTGTGTTGCTGAATAATACAATGGCTCGAAATTTTGGAGTGTGGGGTTTTTACCTTAAAGGATTTTCCCCACGTATATCTTTGTGTTTTCTTTTTATCTTTCATGGTATCTATTTATGTTGAATCTATTTCTTGTTGCATTCACTTCTCTCAAAGAATCAATGGGGGATCAACTGTGCTTGTTTCCGCTTTATAGCATAGTTGGTTGTGTCTTTGTTGTGATTTTGAATTGAAATCACTAAGGCACTTCTGTCTTAGATGCCTATCTTGATGACAAACTGAATCCTTATCCCCAACAATGGACATAAAATATCACATATATATCAATAGTACAAAACATATGTTCCAAAATTCCACATAGGCATACAACAAACAAACCTAATACATAGTCATTTTCCTCTAGGGGAAGGAAAAAGATATCATGTTGCCTTCAAAATTTGGTTGGATGGAGTGCCTAATAGTTCTCTTATCTTTCGTACATGCTCACTAGATATCCTCTCTAGACTCCTCTAGAGCTGCACTTGATAAAATAAAAAGTATAATGTTAATACATAGAAATTGAATTATGGAATGACATATAACAAAATATAGTCACTTACTGCATACAAATAGTCATCATGCACATTTACAACATTACCACATCCACAATCTGGAGTGACAGACACCTATAGCAACCATCAAGATAGAAATTAAACTACATGTACAAGTATCATGAAAAATTCAATAATAGACCATAAAAGAGAAAATATAATGTCAAATCGACTAATTTGTTGCATACCTCCCTCAAAGGATCAGAACTAGCTATTGCTACAGAAACTCCATGATCCATCATGCCACCAACATCGCCAAGGTTGGTTGATGTCAACAACTGAAAATTAAATAACATATCTAGCATTCATATAAATAAGTTCAAGTAGTCCCTTTATAACTATCATAAATGATTAGAAACTGAAAAATGAAAAGAGCAACAATATGACTATCACCAATGAGAAGGAATTAAAAATGTAAAATTGTAGCAACTTCATAGATAAAAATGCAGAAAATTAATGCATCATGAGTGCAACAACTTTTGAAGGAATCTAGTCAACAATGGTGATACTGATAACAAAATTCAATACAAGGTAAAGGTCACTAACAGTTTAAAGAAATTTAAACACCATGTTAAGAAACTTTGGGAAGTGATGGCATTCTATGTAATAGTATAATCCCTATTAGTTGTAGTGACCTTACATAAAAGAGTAAATGGTTGGCCTCATTTGAGACTACAATATAGTGCTTATAGATCATAGAATGGTGAAAGTTCTAAGTCCACTGGGATAGTCCAAACTCTTGCAAATGCTCAAGTTAAGTGCTCATTAATATTCTAATTGCATATGCCAATGAAGTAATGTTAATGAGGGCACCTTGTCAACATAGTGAAAATTCCACAATGAAGTTCACATGAATGAAGTGAGAATTACTATGTTACTAGTAGCTTTCAAAGGGATAATGGAACATACGATGAATTAGGACATGTCTAGGGTTTTACTATAGCACATGATGTTGGTTGTTGAGGTATGTAGAAGTAATGGAGAAGACAAATTTGGTCAATAATGAATGGAAGGCAAAATTTCTTGTAATGGTACATGTGTATAGGATAAAACTTGGATGGACGTGTTATAGCATAAAAGGGATGAAGAGACAAGACCAAGAGGGGATAATGGAACATATGGTGAAATAATAGAGTGTAAAATGGGATGGGAGTCAAATGAGATAATGGAACATAGAATGGACTAGTAGAGATTAGTGGGATCGTCCAAGAGTGGATTGTAGAATGTAGGTTGAACTATTAGACCTTAATGGGATGGGATTAGTAGGGAATAAAGGAACATAGGGTGAATTAGGGGAAGATAGTGGGACAAGACCAAGAGGGGATAATGGAACTTACAGTGAAATAAGAGAGGGTAATGGGATGGGAATAGAAGGGGTTAATGGAACATAAGATGGAATAGTATAGATTGATGGGATGGGCTAGGATGGGATAACAAAATATAGGGTAAAAAATTAGAGCTTAATGGGATGGGATTAGTAGGGAATAATGGAACATAAGGTGAATTAGGAGGTGTCTAGGGTTTGACTATAGTACATGAAGTGGGAACTTGACCTGTGTATAGTAATAATAGAGAAGATTTATAGGATGAAACATGGATAAAGATGGTATAACATAGAATGGGTAAAGGAATATAGGGTGGAACATAGGGGATGATGGAACATAGGGTGAAATAATAAAGGGTATAATAAGATGGAAGTAGGAGGGAATAATGAAACATAGGATGGAATAGTAGATATTAGTGGGATGGGATAGGAGGGGATCATGGAAAATAGGGTGAACTATTAAATGTTAATGGGATGAGATTACGAAGGAATAAAGGGATAAAAAGTGAATCAGGAGAAGATAATGTGACATCATCAAGAGGGGATGATGGAACATAGAATGGAATAGTAGAGATTAATTGGATGAGCTAGGATGGGATAATAAAACATTTGTAAGGTGAACTATATTAGAGTTTAATGGGGAGTAATTAGGAGGGAATATTAGACCATAAAGGGAATTAGGAAGTGTCTAAGGTTTGAATATAGGAAATTTTTTATGGTTAAAATGACACAAACAAAACTAAAACATAATATTTCTACTCTATTTCTCCTGAAAAAGAAAGACAACATGTAGTAGCCTAACTCCCAAGGTCCTGGTAGTTGGTTCTCAACTGTCTGGTGTCACTCAATCAGTTCATGCAACTTTAATGTTCAAGGGGCCTATGCTGGTAACAAAATATTCAAAAAATGACTCTTCTTATCGAAATAGTTCATGTAAATCAATGGGTTTTTAAATAAAAGAAAAAGATAGAACAAAGGGGTAAACTAGTAAATATGAATCAAATATATCTAGTATCTAGACATATGCCTTCAACAATGAATTTTTCCTAACAGATAATCAAACTATAATATGACACAATCTATAGCATAATCTATACCACTACATACATTTTAGGTGCTTAATTCACTTCGCAATTACTCTTCACAAATATTGCAAGGGTTTTCAAAACAACACACATTCATTCATCATCAAGGTTATAGATCAACAGACTTTTAATAATTTCAACTGAATGACAATCTAATAAGATAATTCTTAAATCTAATTCCTTAAATGACTTTCATCATTCAAGAAACTCTTATGTTCAGCACAATCACTGCATACAGATAGATTATAACTTATCAGCCTTATCAAACAAACAATTTAATTCTAAATACCATATTTTGAGAAAACCTGTAATTCTATTAACTATAAAAGATCAAGTACAATGTATCTCTGTAAAATCACTACAAAATTCTATCTCCTAGCATTAGATAATCCAATATAATTCTCAATTAGCTGACCTTTACAATATGATACCCATCAGGTATTTATAGATATACAAAAGTTCGAACTCTACTTCTAGTTTAGGCATTCCACCTTTTTAGGAACTAAACTTTCTTGGAAACTCAGATCAATTTGATCTTGAGTCCTTACATTAAAACTTTCAGTTTAAACTAAAAATAGAAGATAGAAGAGAAGAGGAATTCATGCGCTCAAAAAGCTATCAGTGTTGCATGCAACATGCAAAGAAGGAGAACATAATGCATGCAAGATTTCATGCATGTGAAGCCGGATCCGCAATGAACTCATCATAACTGGTGAAGACTTGTTGTAATGTATCCATTTTTGGCCCATCAATCCAACTATCCTCAGATTTGATCCAATCCAACTCTGCTGCAGCAAATTCTTTCATACTCTTTATTTTCATCAATTCTCTCCCCGCAGCTTTTATCTCTTCTTTGAATTCTACAAGCTGATCTATTACCAAGTCTTCTCCTTCATCCTTCTCCTGCATGAGACCTTTAAATATTTCATTCCATTTCTCTCTAACCTAACTCAAAGGCATGCCATCTTTTGTCATTACATTCACATCTACAATTATGGCCATGACTGCTTCCAACTCTTCCAACTCCTCAGTTAAATTATTATCTACTTCCTGAATCTCATCTTTATGCTTGCTCAAAAAGCCAGTCCTAAACCTGAGTATGCGAGAAGTCTTCTCCACAAAGTCTTTGTTATCATCCTTAAGTATAGATTTTTCTAGAAGAGTAGTTAGAGGCAATGTATTTACCTTTTCTAACTTTTCACTATACTCCTTATACTCTTCTTCTTATTTTTCTGATGCCTCAATGTATTAATGCATCTCTTTTATTACTCCTTTTTCCTCCTTGTAGGCTTCAAATCCTTTTTCTAAAACCTCACCTACCTCTCAGTTCAATTTTTCTATCCATTTGTCTACCATCTTTGCCTTACCTCTAACTTGCACCAAATCATCTACCTCCTTTTTGCTTAACAAAATAGGAGTCTCAATGGTTGCAACTTGTTGTGACCTTGGAGAGGAGACACTCTTCAAGAATGAATGCAACTAATCCAATTGAGCTTTAAGCTCATCTTTCTTTTGCTTGTTTGTCATCATTCTTGATTTAGTTGTTGAAGCCACTACATCAATCAAATCCATTTGTTGATTCCTAGTGGGTCTTCCTCAATTGACCGTACTCAGCTGATAGTTTGTTAGCTGCATATCCCCTACCTCCTTTTCTGTCATACGCATGGCACATTTAGCAACTATCTCCCCTTTATCTGTGAGTCCGGTAGAATGTAAGATTTTAGCCTTCTTCTTAGGCCTTTCCTACTCAATCCCCTTCATCATGTCCTCCCAATTGAGAGGTTGTGGAGGTGTTCTTGCTCTCTTCTGTAGGTCTAACTTCAACCAAGTAGGAGCCATTGGACTAGTAGTCATCATAGAAGAGGAAGCAGCAATTGTAGAAGATGGTTGAGTATTTACCCAAGATTGAGAATCAACCTTTTCTTTCTCTTGTTGTTCCTACAGCACATGCATTTGTACTAACTTCTCAACCTCTTCTCTATCCTTTTGTTCTTTTATTTTCCTTTCTTCCTCTTCTTCCTTTTCTAGAGCTTCCTTTTCCAATGTCTCTTTTTCCAAAGCCTCTTGTTTCTCTTTTTCTAACCTCCATGCTTCTAAGGCCTTGAGTTTCTCTGCCTTTGCATTTTCTTCTTCAGCTTGCTATTTCTTCATTAGCTCCTTAGCATCTCTTTTCTTTCTCAGAGCTTCAACTTCTTCTTCTTTCTGTAGAGCTTCCTTTGCAAGTTTCAGCCTAGCAACTAAGACTTCTCTTTCTCTTCAGTTCCTTGCTTTCTCCTCCTCAAGGTCATGGATTTTCTATATTAACTCCAATTTGTCATTCTCTTCCTTGACCTTAAGTTCATTCTCTTGTTGCCTTCTTTGTTTTTCTACCTCATTAGCTACTGCCTTAGCTTCTATTTCCTTTTGTTTCTCCGCTATAGCCCTTGTATTAGAATCTCTTGTAGCATCTTCAAACATCTTCCATTGTTCTTCTTGTGTCAGAATCTGCTCAATACTATGCTCTAGAGGCATGTTTTCTTGCAAATCTTTCTCCGATAGAGTCTCACTAGAATCTATCTCTACTTCTAGAATTTCATCCTCTACCTCTTTCCCTTTGGCAACTTTAGCCATGCTATGAAGTGCTCCTTCCTGAACTTCTTTACTCTTCTTCCTTGTAAGCGGGACTTGTGTGGATGATTCACCCAATGTGGGTGTTGAGATAGCAGATCCTACTGGAACATCTCCCTCTAGTGCTTCTTCTTCTTCATCTACCACCTCAAGTTCTATTTCTTCAACATCCAGAGGAAGGAATTCTAATGGATCCTTGGAAGGTGTCTTTCTCTTGATTCTCTTGTATCCTTTTCCCTGCTTAAGAACTGGTCCTTGAAGAGCTTGAGTTTTCATCATCAACCATTTCACACTTCTATCCAAGACTATCCTCCCAATTTTCTTAATGTCAATTGTTTCTTCAACATCCCAGTCAATTGGATCTAAGCTCTTGGTGCCAATGTTCAAAGCTTCATATGAAGGATCAAATACAATTCCATCATCCACCAACGTGTCAGGAATATTTTCTTTAACACCTAACTCTGCCATGAGTGCAACCGACAATCTTTCATAGTTCTTCTTTCTCAAATCATACTCATCCTGTCGATCACTCCAAAAATCTTCCAACAAGTTAAAATTCCTAGTGAATACTAAATGTAATAAAGCATACATCTTCTTCTTTGGATCAAAATACTTACGAGCTGTATACAATCCCAATTTCAATTGTATAAACTCATTACAAACCACCTTTGCTCCCTTCAAGTGTTGATAGCTATATTCCCCCAACTTCATGGGAAACTTTTGACATCCAGTCTTGTGCTTGATCCCGAACCGAGCATTAACTCCAATGGCTTGATATACAAACTCCATTAGCACTATCCTGTTACTGCAGCACCTTGGAAGTAAATGTGGATGAACTTCAAAACCGGCCAACCTAAAGTATGTAAACTTAGGGTACTGGATGTACCAACATCCCACTCAGCAATAAAAGCCATAGCTTCTTGACTTAACCGATATCCTACATCTCCAATTAGTTGGTTGATAATCACATATAAAAATGCATCATTGACTCTTCTAAAATGAGTCTCAGCAACTTGAAAAGATAACTGATCATAATGTTCCCATACCTTCTTCTGCCCATCCAAGGCTCCCATTATACCTACTATGTTTAAACCTAGGAAAATCCCCAATCTTGCTGCAACATAAACCACATAAGAAGTCATGAAGAATGATTTAGTCTGTCTGATCCTTATGAGCTGATCATGTATGGCATCAGAAATAATCATTGACCAATCAAACTAATAGTCACCCTATAATACTATTTGAATAAAATGAAACATCCATTCCTTGAAGTGGAAGGTATCCCTCTTCCCAAACACTCTAGACAACATCAATATTAAATCAGACATTTCCTTCTTGAAATCTACTATCTTAGGTTGGTCTACAAGTTTGCTCAAGGATTTCTTCTCTGTTTTTAACCATTTTTTGTTTAAGTGAGGCTTATTGGAGTCTTTATGCTTGCTATATTTCTCCAATGCCTCTGCTTCAGTTAACTGCACCAAGTTCTTGGGATTCGGAACATTAAATATAGTTTGGAACATTTGAGGAGTAAGATCAATAATCACATTATTCTGTGAATCCATACATAGTCTTGTAGCAGGATTGTAAGTACTGGCTACTATTAATATCAACTCTGGACACCGAACTGATAAAGGGAACACAGTGATATGTGCAAGACTAGAGTCAACAATCCTTTGTGTTCTCCCTATCAAGTTTTCTCATTCTGCAAAGGTCTCTTCATGTAATTCTACAAAGCTGTACTGGCCCAGATTGGTATCCATGATATCTGACCAGTTTGATTCCACCTTGCTCACTTTCACCACTGGATTCCTATGATCATACCTTAATGTATAAGGTAGCTGTTATGGCTTCACCTTCTTTATTTTTGGTGTTGTTTTTGATGTTCTAGCTGGTTGATTCCTTCGAGCAACCTCTCCTGATGTTCCTAACATCTTTTCAATTTTCCTACAAGAAAACCTCTAATTAGATGTTTAGATATCATCATAAAACATGCTTTTAAAACATACTTGTTACACATACATTGGAGTTGGAACCAGACAGAAACTCAAAATAATCTCTTTTACAACACTACCAAACTCGGAGCAAAACCCAATACAGATACTTCACTTAATAACAAATGGGCTTGGGGTCGGAACCTAGATAGTGGTTGAAATCGGGATCGGAATGAAAAAAGGATTTGATTTTTCTTCAGATTTTCCAATTTTCATATCTGGTTTCAACTCCACCTCCGTCTCCATCTAGATTATCATTACCTTTTTCAAAGAAGACTTCCATTACATTCAGAGCCAGAAACGAGATAAAAAAGGAATCGATAACTTTCATAAAGATAAAAATTCTTAAGTCCATAATCGATTCCGATCCCGCCTCCATTTAAGTCATCATTATTCTTCAAGGAAACCTTTTAAGAACTCGAAGCCGAAAAAAGGATAAAAAATAAATCGATAAATTTTGAAAAACAAAATTCTTAAGTTCATAATCTATTCTAATCTTGACTTCGCCTAAGTTAATCATGACATCATCAAATATTTTTATTCATTTAACACATAACTTCATGATTAAAACCGAGGTTAATTTAAAAATGGAAAAGGAGCTTTAAAACTCTACACTCATATGACCATGGGGAACAATTGCATTTTAGGGCCATTATTTTTAAATTATTTAGTTGTGATCACTAAAAGACATGAAACCCTAAACTAACAAACTTGATAAAACTAGGGCATAGGTTTAAACCTTACCATTTTACCAGACCAAAACACACGATGAAACCCTAATTAAACAATAAATCTAATCTACCCTAACTCACTGTAAATCATTAATATACCTCACTGTAAATCTCTAACTTTATCAAATGCCATTAAAACCGTTAATCTAATCTAATCTACTGCAAACCAAAAACTAGCACGATGCAATCACGATTAAGATGTGAAAGCGACTATGCCTAAAAATAGAAATAAATGACACGACAGTACAAGAAAACAAAGATTAAAGTAAAATAAACAAGACCAAACAAGAACCTGCTCATTCAATCATATCGATAATCATAGATTTTCCTTAAAACAAAATGATTGAACATACGAGCAGATATAAAGAAAAACGCAACAAGCACGACCGTAAATCAACAAAGAACAACAAAGATAAGAAACCTACCTCAAACACAAATAAACCCAACCTAACTTTCTGAATTGATTCGCACACAATATCCTTTCTCCCTCTCGATCAATTTGCTCAAAACGAACTCTACTGCTGCTCTTCCATGCTCTTAGATCTTTAACAATAACAATAAAGATTGGTTTAACCCTTAATAAAGGTCAAAATGTGAATTTCTACCTACATAGGCAACTACCATTAATGCATTAAAGCACAGTGAAGGAAGAGTTGTAACTGTGAGAGAACAAACACTTCTCTATAGTACCACTTTAGTCAAAAAGTCAACGATCAAAACTGGCAGAGGCAGATCTAAAATGGAAACGGAATCTCAAATTTATGAAATTTCCAAACCCAATTTCCATTATGGGTTAGGGTCCGCCAACTAAAAACAAAACAAAATAAAATACAAAAAGTAAAAGACCAACCTAATAAAACAAAACACGAAGACCAAGACTAAGCATAAATGAAAATAGTGGAGGCGGGATCAGAATAAATTGTGATTTTGAAAAATCCGATAATGACCATCCTAATACCCACTCCGATTCCGCTTCCGCTAAAGACAAAAACAAAGGAAAAAGAAAAAACTGTCGGGATGGAACCAAAACAAGTCTCAAAAGAACTTTCAGAATCCGATTCATTTTCGATTCCAACTCCGACAAACTAAATAAAAATTAATCAAAGTATTGGAAACAAAATGAGTCCAAACTTTAATCAAAAACAATAAAGGACCAAAAACAACAAGGGGGACCCATTTTGACCAAGGCAAAACATGGGGTGGTTATGCAAGGTATAACAGAAATGAAGTGGGAACTTGAGGTGTGCAGTAATAATGTATAAGAGATTTGGTCAATAATGAGTAGAA